>JAHWFP010215462.1:53371-113472 GCA_023313725.1 Lithobius niger
AAACCATTTTTAGCCGGCCCGGCTGGGGGCCGGCAAAATGTTCTTTCTTTGTGCCTAAAACATACTTAACCTACTCCCGCCCTGCCTCCCCTCTCGAATCACCGCCTGACATATTGAGAGAATGTCAGGCGCTGTCGCTTTTATAAGGGAGTACTGCCACACACATGCGCAGTAGGGACATGCAAGCAGGCGCCTGCCCACCGGAAGAAACCTCCAGGGGAACATGACATTCGAGGAATGTAATGCTAAATTATCAGGTTAAGTATGTTTTAGGCACAAAGAAACCATATTTAGCCGGCCTGGCCGGGGGCCGGTATTATGTTCTTTGTATCCAAACGAATCTGACATTTACCTTAATAAACATTAAGTAAATTCGAAGAGTTTTACAGAAAATCACATCTCAAGGCTTGTAAAAGCCAGATGTAACTTTTACGAAAAAAAAGATCCACGTAACTTTTCTTGGTATGCATTTTAACAAGTGGGATCCAAGTTAAATTAGCACAAAATAAATGAATGGTATTTTTACTTATTTTAATGAACCAGCAGCCACAACGGACTACTAAACTGAGTAGCCTATCCATATTTCTGCCGATACGACATACAAGGAAGATCAAAGTTCCTGGAGAAATAGTAGCTAAACAGAAGTAAAATTAAAAAAAACAGGCTAATCTATTACATGCCAGTAACAAAGCTGAATTTAGGAAATAACCAAAGGCTTCCCATACCATGGGGGAGGGGGGGGTATGCGCCCAGTGTTTGCCAATGAATGATTCAGTAAGTGGTAATAACTGAAGGAATTAATTAATGGTGGCCATTTCAGTAGACACGGGTGAAAGGACAGTTAAATATGAGTATTTCAACAAAGTCGCATGAGCCATTTCTGCTTGCACATACTACATGGACAGTGTCCAGACACTCTGGGAGTGTAGTGAATAGTTTGTGGATTACAATAAACCTTTCTGGAATGCCTGTATTCTGCAAGTAACTGAAAGTCACACTGAACTTGGAAAGAAACCTTATAACTGTGATGATTCTGGTGCTGCATGTGATAAGTCACTTAAGACACTTGGGTTATGTGAATAGCCGATAGTACATGACTACATGTTGCATTAACGAAGTACATTTGCGTTACATATCTAATTAAAAATGCAATTTGACGGAGACCATTCAAGTGGAATGACTTTGCGATTTCCCAAGCTAAGTGACAGGAACTATCGAACTTGGAAGTTTGATATGGCTAAGTTTCTCCATGAGCGTGGACTTTATGGATTTGTGGATGCAAAGAATCCTGAAGTTGCCCCTACAGCAGCTGAAGAAACTGCTCGCCCTGGTTCCTTGAGACAGTTTAACTTCAGGTCGTCCAGAGCACTAGCGACAGTTGCCTTAGGTGTAGAACCTGACCAGAAGTCATTGATTAGGAAGTGTACTACAGCATCTGACTCCTGGAATGGTTTGGCACACAGTGTATGAACCGAAGTCGCGTGCTAGGATAGGCCACCTTCGTAAGGAGTTCGTGTCAATAAAGATGCAGCGTAGCGAAACAATGGCAAAATACCTTTCAAGAGTGCAAATTGCCGTGACCGACCTAGAAGATGCAGGAAGAACCATTATAGAGGAGGAACATGCATACCAAATGATATGTGGGCTGCCACCTGAATGGGACTCGGTGGTTGAGCGTTTATGTGCCTTTGATGATTCCGAATTTATACCTCGTTTGTTGAAGGAAAAATTACTTAGCGAGTATGAATGTCGTCACCCACCTGGTTTAGTTATGCACGAAGATGGTACAGTCCATGCCATGGCTTCGGATACCAGTACTCATCAGGAAAGGGGTGGTGATAGTCGTCGTCAGCGAAGTAAAAGCTGACGTCGTGGAAGAAGTTCTACTCGGCAGAAGAAACTTTTCAATTGCTATGCCTGTGGAGAGGAAGGCCACTTCGCTCGTGATTGTGCCCATGCAAGATGAGGAATTTACAAACAGTCATCGGATCGAGAAACATTCTTCGTAGAAGCCAACTCTGTCTCAACAGACAATCGACAGCACACCGCAGCGACACACCACTTCTGTAATTCATACGAGTGGTTCACAAATTATAAAGAAGTGAACATGCAACCAGCCCATTTGGCAGAGGGTACATCTCGCATCTATGGCATTGGAGATGTTACTTTACTTGTGAAAGTAAATGGTAAAACAGTTACCTTAACCTTGTACGACGTAATGCATGCTCCAGGAATGCGTCGTAATCTAGTCTCCGGAATGAAAATATACCACAGGGGGCATAAGATATCCTCTGATATCAAAGGTCTTGTAGTGCATCGTCCTAGTGGAGAAGCGTTCATTTACGCACCTGTTGTGGGTCAATTCTTTGTTATACATGATGAGCCTGTCCAATCAACCCCTCTTGCATCGATAACGCAAGCAGTAGAAAACGGCCCTGTGAATATTGCATATAAGCCTACGCAGCGTATGCAGTGACCCAAGTGAAGCCCACTTCATGTCAAGTGAAAGATGGAACGCCCTCTGAAAGAGCAGTGGTAAGCCAGCCTACAAACACAGTTTTGTGGCATGACAGACTGGGTCATATCAGTTATTCCATCCCTATGTAAGGTTGTCCGAGAAGAAAAACTCCGTGGGATAGCAAAGTTGTCTGCAGACAGTCCGGATTGTGTGCAGTGCCGTCTTGGGAAATCAACTCGAGCGCGTCATTTAACCATTGCTGAGAGGAGTGCAAATGACGTATTGGACTTAGTACATTCAGACGTTTGGGGTCCCTCACCAATAACGTCGCATGGTGGAGCGAGATACTTTATGTCCTTTGTAGATGATCACTTGCGTAAGTGCTGGGTCTACACCATGAAGACTATACCTGTTTCAAGCTATTTTTGCTAGGGTCGAACGGGAAACCGGTCGTAAGCTGAGACGGTTCAGGACAGACAACGGAATGGAGTTCTGTGCCCGTTATTTCCAAATGGAACTTGATCGCCTAGGAATTCGTGCTGAGCGAACGAATGTCTATAGTCCGGATATGAACAGAGTGGCCGAAAGGCTGAACAGAACTTTACTGGATTCAATTCGAACTCAGCTAATCGCAACGAAATTGTCTGGCGAGTGGTGGGCCGAAATGCTTTGTACCTTAGTCCATCTGAAGAATAGGAATCCACATTCAGGCATAAACAATAACGATGGTGTGCCAGATGCCCTGTATTATGGCCGGAAGCCGACAGTATCATACCTTCGTCGAATCGGCTCATTATGTTTTGCCCATGATGAACGACGCCCTAAAACAAAATTACACCTCGTTCACGCCTTGGAATTTTGGTAGGCTATGCAACCAGAACAACAGAGTATCGAATTTGGTTCCCGGATGAGGTGATAAATATCAGAGAAACAAAGAGTGTGCGATTCGATAAAAACAAATCGAAATAGAGGCATGCGAAATACCCATAAGTATCCTTTTGTGGAGTTCATACTCAAAGATGATCATTTTCCACACACACCCTTGCCAAAAGAACCGACTGCTCCCACAAAAGTTCAAAGACAGACACCAGAAGCAACTGCTCAGCCCCATGTTCATCCGCAAGTTGAAGATGACCGAAGCCACGGAACAGATTCGAAACACGAAGTGGTGACTCGTCAGTCAGGCCAGTCGGCTGGAAAGCTTGACATCTATTACCTCTATGGATAGGGATCGCGCCAACGATCGTATGCCGTCATACAAGAATAGTGCATTCGAAATAATTTGCCCTACAACCGAGCCGAATTTGACGTTAGTAAGAATCGTAGTCAAACAGTTCGTGATCCGGTAACTGTTGACATTCCTGTGGGAGTGACGGAATTATAAACAGTGTTGGAGTCCTTGGAAGATGAAGTGAATGAATCAAGTTCATCGTTGTGTGAGATAGATCCTTACATTCATGCGGAAGCCTATTGTACAGAGGTACAAATACCTGCTACCTATGAAGAGGCAGTAAGATCTCCTGAAGCCATTCAGTGGAAGAATGCTATGGATGAAGAAATAAACACACTAAAGGAGAGGGACGTGTACTGTACACGGAGGTACCCGAACCAACGCAGAAGAAGATTATAGGATCACGATAGGTCTATGCGGTAAAACAGGATTCTCAAGGCTACATTGCCAGGTTCCGTGCTCTCTTGGTTGCCCAAGGATACGCCCGAAGAAGGAGATATGACTTTTTCGAAACTTATTCGCCAGTTATTGTATTTGCCTTGGTGCGTATCTTCTTTACTCTACTTGTTGTGTGTTTAGGATGGGTGCATTGCCATCTAGACATCAAATGTGCCTATTTGTACGGTTGCCTAGCAGACGAGACATACCTGAAGCCCGCTCCTGGATATGGGTCTACTGGAAGAGTGGCCTGGAGTCTTCGAAAAGCCCTTTACGGTCTTCACCAGTCTGACAGAAGCTGGTTTGAAGAGTTAGACGCCTTTGGAAGTCTAGGTTTCACCAAGATGAAAGCCACAAACTGCATCTATATTTACAAGAACAGAGCGATTGTCCTTGTTTATTTGGATGATTTAGCGATATTTGCTAAGAACAAGGCCACACTGGATGAAGTCGTAGGTCTGCTAGCGGGCCAATATGATGTGAAGAACCTTGGAGAGATTTCCAAGTTCCTGGGTGTGGAGTTTCAGCAAGACCAAGGATGTTGGAGGATGAACCAGCAGAGCTATATCAAAGGTATTGTGCGACATTTCTCCCTGGAAAATTGTTCGCGAGTTTCAGTGCCGTTGGATGCGGGTGTAGCATTGTCCTTCAACAAAGACCCAGAAAAGGCAGATACAAGCGCATGAAGTATCGGTCCTTAATTGGAGTTCTAATGTTTCTAGCAACGAGAACACGCCCTGACATTGCTTTTGCTGTCACTGCCTTATCTCAATACAGCAGCAATCCGACTGAAGATCACTGGAGACTCGTGCTCCGGGTGTTGGCCTATGTGTACAGTACAAGACAACTTGCTATTAACCTGAGTGTTGCCCCAGGACCACCTGCCGTACAGTTTTATTCGGATAGTTCCTGGGCGTTCAACTTAGATGACTGAAAGTCATGGTCAGGTTATGTAGGTTTTTTGTCAGGCGTGCCCATTACCTGGCAAGTAAAGAAACAAAAGTGCATTGCTGTATCCACAATGGAAGCAGAGTTTGTCGACCTCAGTGTTACCGTTGTTGAAGTGCGATGGTTAGCTATGATATGTGAAAAGCTGTCGTGGTTAGGGGTGGTGCTGCCTATAACCGTTAAGTGAGACAACGAAGCAGCAATTGCGTTCCCCAAAGACAACACAGAAAGGATGAGTACGAAGCATGTCGATCTGCGCTAACAATTTGTTCATGAATCCCTGAAGAGAGGTGATTTCAACCTCCAGTTTGTGTCCACCAAGAATAACATTGCTGACATATACACGAAAGCCCTAACGAGACTGCCATTCGAACGGTTGAGAGCGGCACTCCTTGAATAGTGTGTTATGGTGCAAATATGATGGTATTTTGAGTTTGTGGCAAACCAGACAAAAAGGGGTGGTAGTGTTCCATATTGTTTTGCCTGGTTTCCCAAAACACTGATGTAGTTTACCGTTAATATGTTGCTAGATAGCATACAGTGTATTGTCTAGCTAGTTTCAGTTTGTTTCTTGTGTGTGCCATCTAGTGAGGGTAGGTTTCAGTTTCAGTTTCTGTTTTCCCATGTGTGCCATCTAGTGAGTGTGAATGGTGGTACTGGTCTCACTGCTACGTGGAAAAAGTTAATGTCAGCTTGGGTTGTAGCAAACAGCTGCATGCCTTTACATATCCAATATGTCCTTCAAGTGTTTTTGTTTTTTGTTTTGTAGACTGTAAGTATTCTTTCAATATGCCTGTGGTTCAGTAAACTGCAGGAATAAATAGAACTGAGCCATGAAGCCTTTCTTTGTGTGTTGGTATGACATTATGCCTAACTAAGCAGTGTGTTAGTATGACAATAGGCCTAACTCAGCAGCTCTATCCATCAGTTATCATTATAAATATTCACAACCACTGGAAGTTAATAACAGATTGGGACGATTCCCGATCCGCACGGGAATCGAGTTCATACAGCAAGTTCAGCTACCATCCGATCCACAGCTCAACAGCTACGTAGTCTTACGGTCCCGGTTCCTGTGCCCCTCACCATCTTTTGATATTAAGGGTGTGCCCAGTGTAGCCGTGGCTTCGTTAGGCTAGCTACCTAGCCAGAGTGGGGTCGATTCTGTTCTGCGATCTGCCCGACCCGAAACGTGTTCACTATTCCTCTCGGTTCCAGTCACCCCTGCGGATGGGGATACATCTGTTAAGCTTGCCGGTTCCTCTTCGTCGATTCCGGCCTCCTTCCACATGCAGATTCACGTTCCACCCTTCCCCTCGGACCCCTGGCGATCCTCGGTCCAGTACCTGGAACGGTCGGGGGGGGGGGGGGGGTGTCATCTACTTCCACTCCATTCATCATGGTAAGAAAACGATTGGGTAAAATAAGCTTTGGACCCTGTCGTCGTCCACAACAATCCGCACGATTCCGCCGTCCGGAATCGAGTTCGTTTAGTAAAATTCACGAGCCCCTTCATGGCAAGCGGATTAACGGATCGATGCTTCATTCGTCGCTGATTCCTGTTGTCAACGATTCCTGTTCCCATGTGGGGACCGTACCACCTATCCGCCTGCTCCCTGCAGGCTGTGTGTTTCTTATGGTGGTAATAAGCCCCTCCGCCTGAACTTGGCCAAGTTCCCTTTGCTGCCACATCGATCTCCGGCTCTCCACGTGTCACCATTACAGTCTGCTACTAGGTCGATTCCGGTCTACTTCCACAAACAGATTTACAATTTCTTCTTCCCCTCGGTTCCCTCGCGATCCTCGGTCCCGGACAGGGGGGGGGGGGTCCGTCAGGCACTTCCACCAGCACTAAGGCTCTGTGGCGATCCTACACCTTCCAGGGGACCGTTGGTTTCCACCCGACAACTGCCATCTTCCGACTCAGCAAGTATGAGCCAAGACCCGGGCCTACGTTACTCGTCCGGGCCCGGTTCGTGAACAGAGTTCTTTGCTTCACTGGTTCTTCCTCGGTTCCACACCCTTGTCATCTCATCGACCGCCTTTGTGTCCTGTCTCTACTTAGCTTCTGCACACGACAACTCACTGCGGCCTGATGCTTAAACACCACAGGTTCAATCCACGAACCACTGCTCTGGCGATCGACATCCCATCTTCTACAATTTTATCGATTACTAGGGATCGATCCTCCCAACCTTACCTCGCAGGACCTACGCCATCCGAGCGCTCCAGGCTCCTCACACACTCCTACCAGCTGTGCATGGGCCGGCGCAGCTCTTAGTGTCACCATCCTGTTGGGATATGCCTCCCACACTCCATCGCTGCGATTCCGTTCCTGGATTCCTTACGCTGACTATTACCATCTTCTACAACCTTCAACACAACTCGTCCCAAGCCTACCATTGGGCCTTGCAGTTCCCAGTTAGGCCTTGCACAATTCGACGCCCTCTTTTGCTCACCAACTCCTTTCGTCATTCCAGTTCCCTACCTAAGTATGTGATCCGCCATTTCCCAATAATACCAACATTACTGACGACAGCATTCACCACGGTTCCCAACACATAGTGTCCACTATTCCCATGCAGATCGTACATGACGATCCTTTCCATCCAACGTTACGTTGCGCTAGTCCCAGAGACTTCGATTCCTGATTCCTGATTCAGACAAGGACGCGCCTTAATGAACCAGTGGTTCCCTCCACTACCGCTTCACCAGTCTCGACCTTAGAAAGCCTTGATCTGAGAGTCATCATGTTCCTGTGAATCGTCCACCTACCACTCTGGTACACTTCTCTGCAACTCCGATTCCTGCGATTCCACCTAGCGGTACCACTACCACCTCATCAGCCCCATGCGGACAGTCTCCACATGGCTTGGAACCCAAGTCCCTTTTCCTTGGAACTATGAAATATCAACGATCCCTACATTGCTAGATTTCAAGCGCGGCTCATCCTTTGACCCGGTCCCCCATGCTTACTTTGGGGACCGTCCTTCCCAGCATCCTGGTTCTGCTCCGCCAGCGGCCTTGCTTTCCGCACCAACTCCGGAACCTGCGTCATGATGCTCCCTCTTTAGGAACAATCATAAGATTTCTCTCCGATCCATCACCCTCTGCGCATGTCCCTACGCAACCCCATCATGTATAAGCTTGCGCGAAGCAATGCATCTCATCTAAAAGATCGCATCCAGCAAAGCTGTGCTATTCACTAAAAAGTCTTGATTCCCGATTCCCAGTTCGTCATGCCTCGCGCTAAAAACGCACCCCGAGAACCGCTGATTCCATCTGCTACAATCCAAAGGATCATCGTGCTTCTGGGGACCTCTCAGCATCCAATCCAGCTTCCTGCGCCGGTACACCTCTCTGTTGCGTTGCTACTGTTCTTGCGATTCTGTCTGACAACACTGTTACCACTTCACCAATCCCATGTGGACAACCTCCGCGGAAGTCGAAAGACAGGATTCTTTCCCTGAGCCAGCAGGGAGCTAAAAAAAAAAAAACGACCTCTACACTCACTGTTCCCTTCCGATCTGCCCTGTCTACGACACGGCATTCTCGAGAACAAATCCATTCACTCATAGATTCAGCGTTTCAAGATTCACCGGCTCAAGGAACCGAATCCCGGTTCCGCCCAACGACCAGTTCCAGTTCCGGCACTACCTATTCAGATCGGCCCGTTCCTCTGGGGCCTTACAAGTTGGAATTGCATCGTCACAACTTCAGTGTCTCTTTCACATTTTCTAAAGGGCTCCCATGGAACGATGTCTTTCTCTCTGGAAAACACGCCCATAACCTTCTCGAAAGGTACTCCCAGAAGGACCACATTATCTCAACCCGTCTTTAGGCAACAAGGGCGCTCCTTCTGTTATACATTCGCTCGGGCACATTTCTAGTCGTAATCTACGTTCTGGCCCGTCCCTGTCTTCACAGACCTACATCCACTCTTGTTTCTGTCCTTTCTTCCGGTATATCACCAAGCTTAAACAGCTGCTCATATTGTCTAGCACCAGCCAGGACCTAGGTTGCTGGGTGCGCTATGTATTCCTGCGACCGATACACCACCTCGGTTCCCTTCCGATCCGAGTCTGCCATCCTTTCCAGTCCTAGGCTAGGTTGGAATAGTTTTTTTTGCTACTACGTATTGTGACTGTAACTTGTCACTTCAACGATTCCTAAGGGTTTCAGTCATGTGTGCTTCAAAGGCGGCTGTTTCTCCTTTACCCTGGAACCTGTCTGCAACCGCTTCTTCCAGCGGACCCTTCCGCATCCAGTCTGGTTCCGTTAGCATCCGATGCCTCCGATGCGTCTCCACCGACCGGTTTACACAGCAAGCCTTTCCAGACCTACAGGAACATCTTTCACCCCTCTAACCCGGTTGCCTTCAGGTTCATTGAGTCTAGTTGACTTCAGGGTAGCCAGTCCGTAGCCAGGGCTCCCGTCACCAAGGCCCACCTCCTGTGACGAAGTCTGTTAAGTGCAATAAAAACAGGTAATGTAGATTTCGTGGCAACCAAAAACGTATCTTACCAGCAAGGCTGGTTGAAGATAGTTTTTGTTGCCCAACCGAAAATATACATTACCTGTTTTCAGATGACAACATACCCTTCCTCCCCTCTCAAGTTGCCTTGGTAACGATTGAGAGTATTATAAAAAGAGATGAGGATCGATACTGCGCCAGCGTATATATAGGGAGGACTGCACCCGTGCATGCGCAGTGGAGTAACTACGGGACTGGCAGGGAAGCCAATTTTCTTGTCTTTGGAAAAATAGCATTGAGAACCCGAGAGTGCAATGAAAACAGGTCATGTATATTTTCGGTTGGGCAACAAAAACTTCTCAAGTTGCCTTGGTAACTATTGAGAGTATTATAAAAAGAGATGAGGATCGATGCTGCGCCAGCGTATATATATATATATATATATATATATATATATATGGAGGACTGCACCTGCGCATGCGCAGTGGAGCAACTACGGGACTGGCAGGGAAGCCAACTTTCTTTTCTCTGGAAAAATAGCATTGAGAACCCGAGAGTGTAATAAAAACAGTTTATGTATATTTTCGGTTGGGCAACAAAAACTATCTTCAACCAGCCTTCCTGGTAAGATACGTTTATCATACACAGCGCCGTGTATATATATGATTGAAGTCCTCTCTCCAGCAAAACAAAAACTATTAATTTCTCCGTTTCTATTCAATATATTTCGACCAAACTTGGCCAGACAGTAGATGGTAACTTTTCGTAACTTTTCACCAACTTTTATGCAATTCCGTGCAAGAGTAAAAGTAGGGAGTCACATGGAAATATGAAAACTGTTCACTACTTCTTGTTGTTCTTCTTCTTGTGTGATACGGTTTCAGAAAAAATTACTGCACCTACCTAAAATCTGAAACATGATCTTAGCCAGATATTTCCCTGGGCTTCATCCTCAGAGATACCACTTTTTCGATTGGTCCATCCATTCCGGAGTTACGGGTCCCTGAACGATCATTTTGATTGGTTTACATTGTTTTAACCATTGTAATTTGGGAACAATGCCACTCAGCAAACTCCAGATCCATTCTTCGTGCACGTGTTATGTCTTTGCTAAAAAGTTCATTGTTGAAGGGCAAAATGAAAGAATCCGTGTTTCAGCTAAACGCATATAGATTTAAACCAAACTAAGCTACGTTATTCTCGAAATTGGCAGCTAGAAACGTTTGCATGGTGTATTTATTTCGTAAATGCAGGCTTTCAGAGCTGAGTTGAATTGTTTCAAAGTGGCCAGCAACAATGCATGCATAAACCTCTGTAGCACGACGCCATAGCCGTACAAAAGGTACACGGATTACTAACAAATACGTAAAGTGTGCCGTAAAAAAGGCGGTTATATGATTGAAGTTTCACTTTACTTGTTAAAATGTACACGGATAAAATTTGGATGATTTTTAATTAAAATAATCAAATGTACAATTGAGAAAATTGCATCTGTTTAAGTGCTGTTGTGCTTTACCTATCATATATTTAAAACGTAAAGCACAAGAGCACTTAAACAGATGCAATTTTCTCAATTGTACATTTGATTATTTCAATTAAAAATCATCCAAATTTTATCCGCGTACATTTTAACAAGTGAAACTTCAATCATATAACCCCCTTTTTTATGACGTTTTTGTTAGTAATCCGTGGACCTTTTGTACGGCTATGGCACCGTGCTACAAAGGTTTATGCATGCATTGTTGTCACGGCCATGGGCCTTTCTAAGACCATTCGGTGCAGCCTTCATCTCTCCAAGTGACAAAAGGCTCATCTCCTGTGTAATATTCAACCCACGGTTTTGTCTCTCCAGGATTTAACTGCAGATAATGACGTCCTCCATGATGCGAATCTGGTTTTAGCTGACAAGGTCTCCAATCTTCAGCAACAGCTTGCCGCCGCTTGGATCAAAATTCGACTTCTGTCACGGCTGACCGACTCATCTGATTCTTGGCGCGTCCCCCACTTAGCCGTTTCAGTGACTCGCCGCCCATCCTACGAACAGTCTCTTGTCGCCTCTCGCCTCCGCCACAATAAACTTTTTCTGAAAAACCCCGTACCCTGGCACCTGAATCACCCTCTGTTCCGTTGCCTTCCTCAGAACCTACAGTGAATTACCCACCTGTTCCGATTCCGTATAACCCGTTAATATCTACCCCGTCTTCATCAACAACAGGAGCCCCTGATGCTCTCCCTACACCTGTGACCCCAGATCCTATCCGAACATGTTGGGACTTCGCGCTAACCTCCCTTTCATCCCAACCATTCTCGTCATATTCGCTCTGACGATTTGACAACGCAACACGTGACACTCCCAAACAAAACAAAATACAACAGTTTATCGGACCAGGTTACGTCTCCCCTCGGTACTCTCCATTAAGTGGGCAGATGCCCTTTTCTGTACACTGTACTGTGCTTATGTATTTCGTCTTTTTCGGCTATCTGTTCCGTTCGCTCCTGTTTGACCTTAAGACTGCGCCTCGTATACAGGACTCCATTGGCAACACATACTGTTCATTTCCCGTCACTCATTCCCGAACATTTGCCAAGTGACACCTATGACGTCAGCAGTGCTTGACAGCTACTCGCCTTCCGTCGCCGACACTTGTTGCCAGGATAAGGCTCATTTTCAGGCTGACTGTCCCTGCTTTCAATAAAACAGACACCCTACACAGCTACACTTCCAACACCGACATGTGTCGCGGATCAACAGCTTCTTCTTTGGTTCACTATTTTTGCTCGCTGACCGCCGAGACTTTCCACGTACCCGTCAATACACGTGTACTTTCCTCCAACTGTGCAACTGGCCCCGCCTACGTCTCAGCATTTCCAGATTGTCGCCTCGTGAAGATTGGTTGCCCTCCCGACAGCTATCACAGTATGTGCAATTGTTCCTTGCTCTTGTTTTTCTTCTAACTTATGTTTTTCAGCAATCTTGACTTCTGTCAGCATTCAACAGAGAATGAGCTCGCCTGTGGCGCTTCGGGTTCTAGAACCCTTTCCTCTGTTGCCACAGCTTGTAACCCCAGCGTGACCGTCCAAATGGTGGCACCTCCAGTATGGATGATGTCTGCTGTAATGCTAAAAATTACAGGTAATACAAATAAATACTTGAGAATACCGGATGGTCCCCGGCTGATTCTTGTTTCTATTGCCTACCGAAAATATATATTACCATTTACCCAGCCTGCCTCCCCTCTATGGTCACCACCTGATGCTTGAGATGTGAGCCTAGCCTACCGGGTGCCTTATGTAGGAGAGTCCGTGTATGCGCACTGGGTTACAAGCTGGGAAGTAGGCCTATTCTTTGATCTCTATAGGAAACCGCATATGAAGAGAGGGAATGCTAAAAATTGCAGGTGGTGTACATTTCGGTAGGCAATAGAAAGAGACCATCCGGCATTCTGAAGTTTTTGCTAAGTTTTACTTTCTTCTAGTGAGCAAGTTATACCAAGATAGCCACTCAAGAGCTCAGCAAACCAGTCTAAATCGAGGTCTGATAGATACGGGAGAAATACAACCCAATTGTTCACTTCAGGAAAGAGCTTCCAAATTTGCACCAGTTACACTTAAATACAGTAAATCCTCTACACTATTTGTAGCCCGGATTAAAAATCAAGCCATTTTGACGTGGCTACAACTAGATACCGGTTACTACAAAATTTAGAAAAGAAATTTACGATATCAATACATGTAAAACATTAAGCAAGGTAAATAATATCAATGAATATTTTTACTATTATTGTTCAATAAACCTAAATATGGTGGTAACCATTAATAAATGAGATTTTTTTCAATATCAAGCCATTTTGACATGGCTACAACTACAGACCCAGGTACAACTAGAGACCGGCTACAATTGAGGACCCGGCCACAAATAGAGGATTTACAATACATCCTGAATGTGTAGGAGACTGGTGCTGAAAAACAGTTTTTATATATGCCATGAAAATATAAATTACCTGTTTTATCTTATACGTAGCAGTTTCCTGAGTTCCTCCCATTATGAGCTCAATCCCCTAAAGAAAAAGTTGGCATCTCTGCCAGGCTGCAGCTCCCCTTTTCTGCGCATACGTAAGCGCAGGCCTCCTTATATCAGGGTTGGAAAAAATCATGATTTATATTAAAAGAATCAAAAAATCAGATATTTTTTGATTTAAATCGGATTCTTTTAATTTAAATCAGATTTTTTTTTATTTATATTGACCTTTTTGGTTATTTTACCAAACTTCGTTGATAACTAAATCAAGCATATTTAGAAAAACAATTCGAAATTAAACGACTTAGGCTATTTAACGATTATTTGTTTAAGTTTCACAAGAAACACAAGTTTAGCTGCCTTTTCAACTCCTAAACGGTTACGCAGTTTAGAGTGCACAAGATTAAACGACGAAAAAACACTTTCAATTCCTGCAGAAGATGCAACCGCACTCATAAGTTGATTAACGCATTCCATATTATGAACACTGCATACGTCTTTCTTCATTGCTTTGAAAGAATTCCACCACTCAACTGTGGTGACAGCTGACACTGCCGACTTATTGAACAGGCCCCCTTAAATGGGCCATGCACGAGCTTGAAATTTCATTACTAAAGATAGCAATGTAGGTGTCCTTGCATATTTTTTCTCGGCAAACTCAAGTGCAGCTTCACTTTCTTCATGTGACAAGGTCCCGACTGGTAATCGTGATCCAATAGGCTAGCCAAAAAATGAGCAGGTGTGAGTGCCATGTTGTAACGTTTACGGAATTCTCGTTTACCTTTGTCATTCAAGAGTTTAATCAATTTTTTTCTAGATCCTTCCATATGACAACTGCATCCGATATAGTGCTGCTATTTTTCTGCACACTGTCCACAGCAACAGCAATGGGTTTTAACATATTCAGCAGGTCTTCTGCATTCCTCTTAATCCTAAATTAAGAACCTTGTTTCTAATGTCCACATCTACAGTGTCTCTATGTTCTTCACATATTTTAATCAGCACTGGCCAGTTCTTTAGGTAGCTTTCTAAGCAATCTGCGAGGGTGTTCCAACGTACATCTTGTGGCATCACCAGCCCAGGTCCCTTGCCTTCAGCAGCCAAGTATGCTCTAGGCAAATGGTGGTTACGAAAAAATTTAACAATCTGAACCACATGTTCTTTCACACGATGTATTTCTAAATTTGTGCAAGCAAATTCCAAATATGTGCTGAGCACCCATACGTTAAGACATCAGCTTCATCATTGTCATGTTGGAAGCATTGTCGCTTACAAAGCTACGCACTTTGCACTTAAATTGCTTTTCTGTCTTCTTAATAGTTGCCAGTGTAATATTCGTAATGTATTCTCCTGTATGAGAGTTCCCCGAAGTATCAATTGTTTCAGTCAAGCAAACGTCGCCAGATTTAGTTGTTAGACATGCACAAACAATAGGTTCGTTATGAACATTTGACCACACATCGATGCACATAGACGCAATTCAAGAATGCTAGAACTATTATCAATTTCCTCCTGGTAAACAGCTTCAAGAAGGGGTCCAGCAATGTCCTTTCATGTTAGAGGAATGTAACCTGGACGAAGCCTGTTGTAGGCTTTAATCACTTCTGGATTATCTATGGCTCGGAAAGGTGCATTTGTTGCATAAATACTGCGGGCTATTTGTTTATCTATTACTGTTTTTTCTTGCTTGGACATTTTGATCACAAATGAGTCCATTGGCTTAGTTTCTTTGTTGCCAAAACATCTTAACCTGATAATTCAGCATTACATTCCTCGAATGTGATTGTTCCCCTGGAGGTTTCTTCCGGTGCGCAGCCGCCTGCTTGCATATCCCCTACCGCGCATGCGCGTGGTAGTCCTCCCTTATAAAAGCGACAGCGCGCACGCTATCGGCATTCATTTTCCTCCAGAGGTGTCTCCACGCCACCTCGCGCCGCTGTTCCCCAGCTTTCGCACGGAAAATTGGATTCTACCCGATGATGGCCGCCGCTTCCGAAGCTCCCGCTTCGCTCGCCGCTCCCTCTCATGCTCTCCTTCGTCCGCAAGCAACTGGCTTCTCCCTCAGCAACCGCTGGATCTCCGCCCTCGACCTCGCCGCCGTTGGCCCGATCCCTGCCGCTTCCTTCACCGAAGCTCCTCCGGCAAGCAACAACGCCTCGGACTCTCCCTTGCAACCCGGCCAGCGCACCCCGCCGGCCGAACCCATGGACCTATCGGCTCTACGTGAGGATTTTCTTCGGGCGAAGGATGTCTACCGTGAAGCCAAGAAATCCCTCCAGCAGGCTATGGCAGCTCCCCGTTCTCCAGGCCACATCTCTCCCTTGGACCTGTCGTCCAACTCCTCCCGGGTTGGTCGAAGCGTCTCCCGCAGCGAAGTCCGGCACATCGTCCAGGAAACGGTCCGTGTGATGCAAGACAATCCCATGCCGCCTCCCTCCTGCACGTCTTCCGCCCGACACGCCCGCACGCAAGCCTGGATCACTTCTGCCTCCAGCCACGACTCGGGCAAACGCGGCTCAACGCCGCCCCCTGGCGCCCTGAAGAGACGCAAGTCATCTTCTCCCTCTCGTCCACAAGCTTCTCCTTCTGCCGGCCCCGCGGCGACCACCGAAGCTCCGCATCCCGCCATCTCTCTCTCGTCCGGCAAGAGGATTCACTTCCCGGACGAGGCCGCCGATGACCAGGCCTTCCCTTTGGCTGCGCTTCTCAAGACGGTCGAAGAAACCATCCCCGACTGCTTTCTGTTCAAGCCCTCGCAGTCGGCCAACGCTCCCGTCATCAACCGTGGGCTGAAAACTGGCTTCGGCTTTGCCCTTAGGGACAAAGACACCAAACCCCGCAATCTTCTTGGGCAATCCACCACACTGCTAACCTGCCTCCTCCGCAATGAAGGCTCTCTGCTCGGCAACGGCGACCCGCTCATTCTGGACAAAGAACCGCCACCACCTCGTCCAGGCCGTGAAAATAGCTTCTTTCGTCCGTCGGGCGACGGCGCTACTAACCCAACCAACTTCGCCACCTACCCGGAATGTGAATTCTTACGCAGCGAGGTGAAGATGGATTTCGGCACTGCTCTTTCCATCCCGAAGAAGGTCGACATCCCTACCTTCGTTCTTTACGACAATGACAAGTGCCTACGGCTCAGCCTACGTGCCGCCTCTCAAGCCGACGTTCTCAACACGGCGGTAAACGCACTATGCGAGAAATTATCCTCGGACGCAAGTCCCGAAGAAATACGCAGTCTCTCGTCCCTAATAATGCAGCTCTTTCAGAAGGCAAGCTTCGCCACGTACCATTCCATCAACTGGGCAACAAGGGCCCTCTTTAACAACACACTGCTGCTCCGAGACATTGGTCTTTCGTCCGCCAACAACCTAAACGTCTCTACGACGCACCGGCTCCGCAACCAGCCCATCCACGAGTCGGACATGCTCTTCCGGGGCCTCATCCCAACTCTCGCCCCTCACCTCGACATCGCCCGTAAGCCCAAGCCGTTCAAGCAGCTCCCCTCTGTCTCTCGTCCGGCTTTGAAGAACAACCAGCCCAACCCTCGGCCTCCCTTGGACAACTGGAACAGGACGCCGGCCCCCTCACAGTCCTCGCGCCACAGCGACTTTCGTCCGAAGAACCCGCAGCCCTTTCGGACGGACCAGCCTCGCTCCCGTTCCGGCCAACGCAACCAGAAGCGAGCCACCACTCCAGACCGACGTAGCCGCCACTCGTCACCTGGGAGCAAAGCTAATTTTCGCAAGAACCAACAATGACGCCTCTCACCCACCCTGTCTTCCAGTCGGGGCCAGATTACGGGTTTTTTTCCCAGCTTGGCTACAACTAACAAAAAATCCAGAAGTCCTTTTTATCATCAAACACGGCTTTCGTCCGGAATTTTTATCAAAGCCGCCGCTCCTTCCATCACCGCCATGGGAATTCTCCCCACCACCAACACAACAACTCTCGTTCGAAGTCTCAGAACTCCTGCGGAAGGACGCAATAAGGGAATGCCACAAGCCAGGCCCGGGCTTCTACAGCTCCATTTTCAACCGACCAAAGAAGTCAGGAGGCTCCCGTTTGATCTTCAACATGAAACCTCTCAACAAATTCATCTCAAACGACCATTGCAAAATGGAAACCCTCGAATCCATCCGTCTTTCGTTCAAACCAAACGACTCGACAGTCACGATCGCCCTAGAAGACGCCTATCTCCATGTCCCACTCCATCCGGCCATCACGCACCTCTTTCGGTTCATCTACAACCAAAAGGTCTACGAATTCCGTTGTCTTCCCTTCGGCCTGAATGCAGCCCCCAGAATTTTCACATTAGTTCTAAAACCCGTATTGGCCTACTACACCAACACGAAATTCAAGCCAACGCCTACCTGGACGACTGGGCCCTCAACAACCCGGACCCTCTCACATTACAACAAAACAAGGACAAGTCCATTTCCCTGTTGAACCGACTGGGCTTCGGAATAAACTACACGAAATCCCGCCTAACGCCAGCACAAATCTTCACCTTCTTGGGAGCTTCTTTCGATCTCCACACGGCAAGAATCGCCCCCTCCCCGGAACGGATAGAAGACCTCCTTCTCCACACCCGTCTCTTTCGGTCGTAAACAAGTTTTTCTCCTCAGGAACTGAATTCCCTCATCGGAAAGATGGACGCAATGGCAAACCTCGTCCCCTACGGTCGATGGATGGTAAGACCACTTCACCACCACAGGATAGACAACCGCAACCACCTCGAGCTCCGAGCAATCTTACTCGCCCTACATCATTTCCTTCCCAAAATCAGGAACAAGACTATACAAATCCAGTCCGACAACACGACTGCTCTGGCCTACATAAAGAAAGAAGGAGGAACGAAATCCAGATCTCTCCACCACCTAACTTCAGAATTCTTCAACCTCTGCATTCCGCACAACATCACACTACTTCCTCTCCATATCCCAGGCAACAGGAATGTGATTGCCGACTCCCTATCACGCCAGAAACCTCCGACAGGCGAATGGTGCCTCAAGAAATCCATACGCGAATCTCTCTTCACCATCTGGGGGAATCCAATGATAGACCTGTTTGCCACGAGGCACAATGCCCGACTTCCCCACTACATCAGTCCGATCCCGGACGACTCGGCAGTAGCAGTAGACGCCCTCACGTTCCCATGGCACAACCTGTTCGCCTACCTATTCCCACCCTTCAAACTACTTCCGCAAGTACTTCGGAAAATAGAGGAAAGTCGCAGCCTGTTCATTCTAATAGCTCCCCTCTGGCCATCGGCAGCATGGTTCCCACTCCTTCTAGAACTTCTAGTCGACATTCCAAGAAGTCTACCTCCTCAACCAGATCTTCTATCCCAACAGAAAGGAACAAAGCTACACCCGAACGTGTCCACCCTCAACCTACACAGGTGGCTACTATCATCAAACTCCTTAAAAAGGCTGGAATTCATCAAGAAGAGGCCGAACGCATCGCCTCAAAGGCAACAAGAGACTCCACTAACCGGATGTATGACAGCCACTGGTCTAAATGGATTCGTTGGTGTATCACAAAACAAGTTAATCCTGTCAACCCACCTCTTCCCACCCTCCTAAACTTCTTCGGAGACCTGTTTAACATCGACAAACTCAAAGGCTCTACAAACCTAGTCTACCGTTCTGCCTTAAACACTGTCTTCAAAGCCGCCAACAACACGAACTTACTTGACGACTACAGAATTTCAGCCCTTCTTCGTTCATACGAAAACGAAAGACCCACCACCAGAAGATCAATAACAGACTGGGACCTTTCACTCGTTCTCCAGTCACTAATGGGCGAACCATATGAACCTTTACAGGACACCTCCCTTCATCTCATGACCCGCAAGACAGTCTTTCTCGTCACACTAGCTGCCAGCCTTCGTTGTTCAGAAATCCAAGCCCTCTCAGCAGATCCTGCATACTGCATCTTCGGCCCCAACTTCTCTTCTGTCACCCTATATCCAAGGTCAACATTCAGAGCTAAAACACAGAAACCTTCGGAACCACCGAAACCAATCACCTTTCCAGCTCTATCCACCCTAGTTGGAAACGAACCGGAACGCCTTCTCTGTCCAGTCAGAGCCTTACGCTTCTACTTAGCCCGGACACGTCATGAAGACATCCGCCGAGGAAGAAACCAACTCTTTCTCCCAGTCGACCCCCAATCTGGTGAAACATCAGCTGCCATGGTTTCAAGATGGATTAAGAAAACAATCGAAGCAGCCTACGAAAAAACTACGAATGAGAGGATGAGAGTGACGGCGCACGAAGTGAGAGCTGTCTCCACATCATGGGCCCACCACAACGCCATCCCAATAGAAGATATCTTGGCAGCAGCGTCCTGGCGCCATCAAACAACCTTCACCTCCCATTACCTGAGGGACATGTCAAGAGAAGAATCTGGACTACACCGGCTGGGACCGATCGTCGCAGCCAGAACTGTGGTCAACCGCCCATTAAGTACTCAGAACACAGAGGCAAGCCATCCATGAAGGAAGCAAGCCACCCAGAAGGAAGCAAGACCCAAACAACGGTCCTTTTCAGGGCCACCAAATCCTACGAAAGAGACCCAAGTCCCTGCTATCACCTGTTCTGAATAAAGTGCGAAAATTTTTCTCTTTCAGATAAAAAAACCTTTTTTCGGGGGAACGCCTGCTTGCATCCCGGGGCGCTCGTCAGGACGGTGCCCGCCACCAAACTTGACGAGGTCAACCTGATAATGCTAAATTATCAGGTTAAGATGTTGCAAAGAAAAAACATTTTGCCGGCCCCCAGTCCGGCCGGCTAAAAATGGTTTCTTTGTGCCTAAAACATACTTAACCTACTCCCGCCCTGCCTCCCCTCTTAAGTCACCGCCTGACATATTGAGAGTAAAATGAATGCCGATAGCGTGCGCGCTGTCGCTTTTATAAGGGAGGACTACCACGCGCATGCGCGGTAGGGGATGTGCAAGCAGGCGGCTGCGCACCGGAAGAAACCTCCAGGGGAACAATCACATTCGAGGAATGTAATGCTAAATTATCAGGTTAAGTATGTTTTAGGCACAAAGAAACCATTTTTAGCCGGCCGGACTTGGGGCCGGCAAAATGTTCTTTTTTTAAGTAGTTTACGAGAGGAGGAATTGGGTGAGCCATCAGTCGTCTGCCTCTTAGGGGTGTATGGTGTGCCTTCAGAAACTTGCACCCGAGACGTGGAGAGCTGGGATTGGTATACAGGGCCAACTACTGCATTGGAACTTTCTAATTCTAAGGAGGCATCTCCAGAAACATCTTCAGTTTCGTCTTCATTAGATGCTGACAAACACTTTTCTGTATTGGCATTGAGCCTAGCAACAAGCCCTTGCAATGTTTTTCCACAAGCTTTACGTTTTGGCTTTAACTCTGACTCCTTTGTCAGTTGTGGTCTTTTCCTCTTCAAATATGCCTAAATGTGGTCTTTTTTTACGTCCTGACATTGACATCTTCAGAATCCAATATAGTTTTAGTTTAGTTATAGTTTTACACCCAGTCAGTAGTTCACACCAGGTCAGCTCAGCAGCCAGCTCCTGAATGAGCCACTACAGTTAAGTCAAGACTTGAGAATTCCCCATTCCCAAGGGACCTCTCTCTACTACCTGGCTGATGCAACGAGTTTTAATCTAATTGGACAGACAAAATATTAATGAGGAGGGATAGGAAATGGATGCCAAACAAATTCTATACATTAAGAACTGATTATTAAAAAACAGCATTTAAAAAATTTGATACAATTATAAAAATGATTTAAATCAAAGATTTTTTTACAAGATTTAAATCGTGATTTAAATCAATGATTTAAATCACTTTGATTTAAATCAACCAACCCTACCTTATATAAATGCTCGGGGCGGAGCTCACTTCATTCTTCCTAGGGCAGCAACGGAACGTGGTTGTTCTTCTGGCTCTCCCGTCTTCAGCAAGCTGTGTCTCCTCAAGCACTTTAAGCGGTTCCCAGGGAAACCATGTCTACACCTTTCGGCAATACTGGGGGCGTTGCACTCTCGGTCCCCCCTGATCATTTTTCCAGCTACGAAACTGAGGAGGTTTCTTCGTCACCCTTTGGCCTTCATACCTCTGTGGTACCGACAGTTCCTTCGGTTCCTTCAAAACCTGTACGTACGTTTTTGTCTGCTATGCCCGTCGCCGACAGTTCCCGACCACGGATTTCACAAAAGGCACAGTTACGACGTTTTGAACGGTCCACTCCCTCCAAGTCATCACGTATCACACCGATTCCTTGGTGTACACACCGACCTACTCCATTGCTCTCCAGCACCGCTATCTCTTTTCCGCAGTCACCCGACAGGCATTTACCGGTTCCCTTTCCGAGTTTCTCAACAGCAACTACGGCTGCTACGGTTTCCCAGACAGACTGTGACCCACCCTCGACACCAATTGGCAACTGTTTCCTTGGTATTCCGTCTTCACCATCATCGGCGGTTCCCGTGTCGGTGCCATCATCTACAAACACTTTCCCCTGCCCACTTTGCGCAGACCTTGCCTTCACAACATCGGATTATCCTCTGGAACTTTCACCAGGACCAGGCCCCTATGCGGCTGGGAATCGTCCCGGGTCCCCAGACTTTCTTTCACTCGATTTCCGATGTGCATTCTTGGGGAAACCATTGCGGTTCCAGGCATTTCCAGGCTTACGGTTCCCTTACAAGCCTCCACCTTACCATGGCTCGATGTGCCTTCAACTTCAGCAGCGTATTTGAAGATTTCGTGTGTTGCTGACCTTTCTCCGCCTCCACCGGTTACCCAGCCATCTTCACCCCTGCAAGCCACACCATGAACAGTTGCTTTCGGTTCCACAACGCCTTTGTTTTCTCAAAATTCTATGTTATCACAATAAAATTTTTGTTTGTTCTCCACTTTGCCACACACACACGATGTGTCTGTTAAAAAAAAATTGAACAAGAACGAATGAAGACAACAACGAGAATTGCGACCTCGACTTTTCTAAGACATCGTACATGTACAGGAAGGGAAGAGGAATATCCAGCTCATCTGCATCTTCAAACACCGGTGCATGGTGTGCTTCGCCAGCAGCCCTGCTTTCCGCACCAATCCTGAAACCTGCGATACAGCGTTCCGCCTGTGGGAACGGTTACAGACTTCTCTGATATCCCCTACCCTCTGCACATGACTTTGTGCAATGCAACCTGTCTCATCCTTCGTCTTCAACTGTTCCCGACCGTTCCGGTCCTCCATTCTGCTATTAAACTTACCACCTTCGGTTACTTTACTATCAGTAACAAGGTGAACCAAGAACGAAACTAGCACGTTTCTTTGTCTGCCAAACGCCGATCTGCTCCTCCTCGTCCTCTTTTTAAAAATATGCCCTAACGGGTGCACGGGTAGCTGCGAGCACTGGGGTGTCAGATTCGATAGGCGTCCTGGTCCCGGTGTACATCTCTGGCTTCCTACAGAACTGGGTTCGATCCTGGCGATGGGAAGTGTATATGTACGGGTTTTTCTCCGGGTTTTCCCGCCCGTTGCACGAGGGTTTCCTCCGGGTACTATTATTATTATTATACGGTGCTACACTCGGATTCCATCTTCAGTCCGCCTCACCGTTCCCTCGTCTCCTCCGACGGCGCTCCGTCGGTTCCTATCCTGTCATCCTCTTTGGACGATGTCTTCATCTTCTGGGCAAAAAGAGCTGACACTTCTTCTCGGACTCCCGCCTTCCTTGCGTCAGCAGTTCCTTGCCTCCCTCCAGCATGTCGGCCTTAGGGGAAACGGTTCCAAGCTGTCATGCTTCCTACTCCTACAATATTTTCGTCTTCCTGCGCTATTACACTTCATCAGCTTAAGCCTTGGTCCTCCTTTTTTCTGTTCAAATCAACTCACACATTTCTACACCTTGTCGTTCCTGACCATGTGTTGACGACACCTTTCCATCTATAGCTTTCTCGAAGGTATTCCCAAGGACTGCATAATCTCACCCCGGTTTCGAGTCACCTCTTCTATTACAAGAATGTGCTAGGGCACCTTTCCGGTAGCAGTCATCTATGATCCGGCCCGTCCTCGTCCTCACGGACTTACCTTCGGTCCTGCTTCCGGCATATCACCAAGCCAAACAACTGCTTGTATTTCCAACAGCAAGAATGCCTCGGAACGTACCAACTTT
Source organism: Lithobius niger (assembly GCA_023313725.1). Classification (NCBI taxonomy): domain Eukaryota; kingdom Metazoa; phylum Arthropoda; class Chilopoda; order Lithobiomorpha; family Lithobiidae; genus Lithobius; species Lithobius niger. The sequence goes on from JAHWFP010215462.1 coordinate 77,108, forward strand.
CTGGAATACCACTACAACCATCTCGGTTCCCTCCGGTCCGAGTCTGTCCTCCTTTCCAGCAAGGACTAGGTTAGGATGGTGTTTGTTGCCCTCTTCAATAGTAATAATACTGATATTAACAACGCGTTTGCTACCAGTGACTATGTCACTACGACGATCCCTAAGGGTTCCAGTCCTCCATTGGCAGCTGTTTCTCCTTTACTCTGGAACCTCCTTGCAACCGCTTCATCCAGTTGTGCCTTCCGCATCCAGTTTGGTTCTGGGTCACATCCGATTCTTCACTGTACTTACAACCGACCAGTTTGCACAACAAACCCTTCAAGATCTACAGGAACATCTTTCACCCCTCTAATCGGTTGCATTCAGGTTCGTTGAGTCCAGTTGAAGTTGACTTCAGGGTAGCCAGTCCGTAGCCAGGGCGCCTGTCACCAAGGTCCATCACCCATGACAAAGTCTGTTGAGTGCATTAAAAACAGGTAATGGAAATTTTCGAAGGCAATCAAAAACGTATCTTACCAGCAAGGCTGGTTGAAGATAGTTTTTGTTGTCCACCCGAAAATATCCATTACTTGTTTTGCAACAGGCGACCCGCCCTTCCTCCCCTCTCGAGTTGCCTTGGTAACGATTGACAGTATTATAAAGAGATGAGGAAAGAAGCTGCACCAGCGTTTATGTAGGGAGGACTGCGTCCACGCATGCACAGTGGATTATCTACGGGACTGGCAGGGAAGCCAACTTTCTTTCTTTCTCTGGAAGAAGCACTGAGAACCCGAGAGAGTGCATTAAAAACAGGTAATGTATATTTTCGGTTGGGCAACAAAAACTATCTTCAATCAGCCTTTCTGATAAGATACGTTTCTAGTTGCCTTGAAGATATCCATTACCTTTTTTTAAAAGCATTCTCCTTCTCAAAATGCTGTTCAATCTAGAGAAATTAATTTGACGATATCCTTCCGCGTCGCTACCCACTGAGCAGGTCTCCCGCGCAGCCTCCTTATATAAAAGTCGATGCGGAGCGGCATTGCTCACTTTTTCTTCTCTAAGCGTCACACTGTTCACATCTATCCGCTCGATTCCTCGATCCTCCGATCCCACCATACTGCGGACCAAGTGAACTCCCAAGGACAGTTCCTTGTTCCGCACTCCTCGATCCGCATCCTCAACTCAGGATCCGCCAACAGCAGACAACATCGAGGAGCTTGAACTGACCACGGACCAGTACTCCTTGGAGCATCCACCTCCGCCACTGAATCCTTTCTTGTCCGAACTCTCGCTTCCATCGGTTCCTTGCGATACCGCTGCAACATCCCCGATTCCATGTAGCCAGCCTCAGCCAGTTCAGGACCTTCGATCCCTCACCGACAAACTCTTCTCGCACCAAGGAGCGTTATGCTCGCCTTAAGATTCAGATCAAGGCCCGAAAGGTTGCTGCCAAAATGGCCTCCTCCTCTGGCCTTCAACTAACACCTCTAGATTTATCTTCATGCTCGTCCCAACCATCAGTTAGTGGCCGATCCGCCACCCCACGAACCGAGGTACCGCTCACAGCTTCCCAAGTTCACGATCTTATGGATTCCTTCCTTCTGTCCTTCCAGCGCAAAGCACCTGTCTCAGACTACTACATGGTTGGCTTCGGTTCCAAAGCGACACCGATCCCTATCAGACGGCGCATGCCATTCTGGCATACCTGTCGATCTCCCTCCTCAACCTTGCTTACCCGATCCTCTGCCGGTTCCGGCTAATCTTATGTCACAAGAAAAAGTGGACAATAACTCTTATTTTCCACCTGATCCGTCCCTGTCGGACCAGCTTGATCCACCCTTTCAAGGGGGCCCCAACCTTCCGAAATTCCTCTCCCGGACTTGTTGAAAACAGTCCAGGGGATCATCCCGGATTGCTTCTTATACAAAACAACTCCAAACTCCGATACAGTTTGCAAAAACCGAGGTCTCGCCACTGGATTCGGCTTCGGGCTCCGTGACCAGCTCCCGCACCAGCCACCCTTACTCGGACAATCAACTACGCTCCTCACAACGCTCCTTCGGACCGGCGGCGTCATCCTCGGCAATGGAGCCCCGCTTGAATTGGATAAGGATCCGCCTCCATCTCGCCAAGGCCATGAAAACTACTTCTTCCGTCCCATAGGAGAGGGCACAGCCAACCCAAGAAACTTTTGACACCTATCCCCAGTCAGAATTCTTGACTGCGGATACTAAACTTGACTTCGGATCAGCATTTTTCTTACCACGTTGAGCCGCTGTTTCTGTCTTCGTGCTCCGCGGTAACAATCGCATCCTTAGATTAGGCCTTCGAGCCGTATCCCAAGCTGACGTCCTCAGTACCGCAGCCAACGCACTATGCAAACGTCTCTACACCGATCCTTCTCCTGAGAACACTCATCTTTCTCATCGACCAAGTTTTTCAGATAAGTTGCTTCGCGACTTATCACGCCATGAATTGGTTAACAAGAGCATTATTTAACTCAACACTCTTCTGAAGAGAAGTGCTCTGAACACTGCCGAATCTTCACGATTCCAGCCGCCACCTTTTACGGAATCAACTGACCCACGAATCTGAGTCATTGTTCCGCGGACTAACCCCCAAGGTGGCTCCGCACTTGGATATATCTCGTAAACCCCGCTATAATAAAAATCGCCAGGTTCATCACCAGCAATCCGCTTCCTCATCCAAGCCCAATCCACTTGGAGAGGACTGGAATGTGCTCAAACAGCAAGAACTCTCCCCAGGGGCGCGGACATGGTCGTTCCCTGGGCCAGTCCTCCACTCCGGACAAAAGACAGCGATACTCCTCCCAAGCTCGACCCAGGGGTCGTGACAACTACTGACATTTATTCGCCCCCCACAAGTCGTGGGGGGATGCCTTCAGTCGTGGGGGATGCCTTCATGCCAGAGCTTGGCAAAGTGTAACCTCCGACCTGACGATCCTCTCGATTATTTCAAACGGTTTCAAGCCAAAATTTTTACTTCCACGTCCTTTGCAAAGTCCGCCTTGGGAGCTGGCAGCACCAGCACCAACCCCTCTGCAGGCAGAAATAGCTACGCTCCTCCAGAAAGAAGCGGTTCGTATTGTGCCACCTCCGTTCAGCCCAGGCTTCTACAGCAGCATCTTTCTGTGCAACAAAAAATCAGGCGGAACTCGCCTCATTTTGAACCTAAAACCCTTAAATCAGTTCATTCTCAATCCCCACTCCAAATGGAAACAGTGTCCTCCATTCGGGACTCTGTACAATGCCACGATTGGACTGTCTCACTAGATCTCGCAGACGCATACCTTCACATCCCGCTTCATGCGTCTGTCCGCCACCCATCTCGGTTTCTACATGACGGAGCCGTATACGAGTTCCTCTGTCTTCCGTTTGGTTTAAACGCCGCGCCACACATCTTCACTATGGTTCTGCGCCCATTCCTTAAACACCTACATCAGCACGGCATCCGCATTTCGCTTTCCTTGACGACTGTCTCCTGCCTCATCCCGATCCGTCGACTCTCTCCGACAATCTACACACCGTCGTGTCTCTTTTTCATCACCTCGGCCTGGCTATCAACTTTCCAAAGTCCCGTCTTCAACCCGCTCAGTCCTTCATCTTCCTCGGGGTATTCTTCGATCTTCAACAAGCATCAGTCATGCTGTCACCAGAACAGATCGAGAATCACCTTCGGTCGGCCAGATCCTTTTTCCAAACACATCTCCACACTTTTCGGGAACTAGCCTCCATCATCGGGATTATCGACTCCTTTGCGGACCTCATCCCTTACGAGAGATGGATGGCCAGACCTTTACACCACTAAGATCTGCCCTGTGGGGCGATCCGCGTCAAGCAATGACCTTACCACCTCAAAGGATCGATCCTTCCTTTCCTTTCGAGACATTCACATGGTGGATGGATATCCTCAACTTGACAGCCACGGTTCCGCTTCACGAACCACCTCCACAGATCCAGCTGTTCGCAGATGCTTCTCTGACAGGGTGGGGAACCCACATAGACAGCCTTACTATCTCTGGCACATGGCCGGCCGGAACAACAGAACTCCGAGCAGTCCTCGTCGGTCTCCAACACTTCCAAAAACACATTACGGGCCGCACCGTACAGGTCCATGTCGACAACACAACGGCTGTTGCTTATCTCCGGAAAGGAGGAGGGACACGCTCTTTGTCCCTCCATCACATCACCTCCGAAATTTTTCAACTCTGCATTCACCTCCGTGTCTCTCTTCTACCGCTCCACATCCCAGGAACCCTGAATCTGACTGCAGATTCCCTGTCCCGCCGAGAACCACCTACTAGCGAATGGACCCTGCACTCAACCATGTGTTCCGGCTTCTTCAACGTTTGGGGTCGCCCACTGGTCGATTTCATTGCCACGAAGTTCAATGCCAGACTTCCCCTATTAGTCAGCCCACTCCCGGATCCCCGAGCATGGGCCGTGGATGCTCTAACACCGGACTGGAATCAGCTGTACGCATATGCCTTTCCCCCACCCCGCCTCCTACCACTAGTTCCCGCAAGATCGCTGCCTCTCACGGTCGGTTCCTCCTAGTCGCCCCGATTTGGCCAGTCACGGCCTGGTTCCCAGCTCTCCTGGATCTCCTCATTGACACTCCCAGACGCTTACCGGACCGTCCAGATCTTCTATCTCAAGGCTCAGGGATGTTCCTACACCCGAACCCCCGCGCCTTCCGGCTTCACGGGTGGCTACTATTGTCCAGCTCCTCCGAGCAACAGGCATTTTGAAGACGAGGCCATCCGCATCGCTTCGCGAGCCATCCGATCCTCTACCAACAAGATTTACGACAGCCACTGGTAACGATGGCTTCATTGGTGTATGAAGGAACAGGTTGATCCAATTCATCCCCCTATGCCAGACCTGCTTCGATTCCCAACATCCTTATTCAAGAGCTGTCTGAGAGAATCCGCGACCCTAGTTTATCGATCTGCCCCGAATGCTGTCTTTTAAAACAGACGGTACTGATACCCTCCTCACTGATTACAGAATTGCTTCTCTGATCCATTCCTTTCAGATGGACAGACCTCGTCTCCGCAGGCAATTTCCCGATTGGGACCTGTCCATCATTCTGACAGCCCTCATGTCCCCACCATATGAACCCATGAATTCTTCATGGCTCAGCCACCTCACCAGAGAAACGGTGTTTCTTGTGGCTCTAGCTGCCTGCCTCCGATGCAGCGAATTACAGGCAATCTCAGCTACGGAAGCAGACTGCTTTTTTTCTAAACGATTACACTGGCGTCACGCTCACTCCGAGAACGACTTTCCGTGCTAAAACTCAAAAACCTGATGAACGGACAAGACCCTTCATCATATCCTCTCTTTCCAACATTCTAGGGGATGAAGAGGAACGACCCCTATGACCGGTCTGAGCGATCCGATCTAAAAGCCTCCAAACCAATTCGCCGAGGACGGTACCAATTATTCCTGCCCTTCAGTAACAAAGTGGGCACAACTTCAACACGCATGATTGCTACTCGGCTTAAAACTGTCATCGTACAGGCCTACGAGGCACTCGACAGTTGTGTAGCAGAAAGGATCAGAGTCACAGCCCATGAACTTCGTGCAATTTCCACATCTTGGGCTCACTATAGTAACATTCCCATTACCAACATCATGGAGGCAGCCTCTTGGAGGCATCCTACGGTTTTTACATCCCTCTACCTTCGGGACATATCCCATCAAGCCGAGGGCCTATACCGGATCGGGCCTTTCATTGCCGCCTGGCGAGTACTTTAACCCTTTGCACACTTTAGATTCTGTGTAGGGAACCGGTTCCTACCCAAGGGGGCTTGAATCCTTAAGTGCCCGCCTTTTTGACAAAGTCTAGGGATTGCTTTAAAAAAGGTAATGGATATTTCAAGGTAGTAGAAACTCCAAAATACCAGTCTTACCTGGTTGATTTTGGTTTCTATTGCCTGTTGAAATATACATTACCTTTGTCCCACCCTCCTCCCCTCTTGTCGCCATCTGGGCACAATAAGAGGTTCGAAAAGGTGAGCAATGCTGCTCCGCTTCGACATTTATGTAAGGAGGCTGCGCGGGAGACCTGCGCGTGGGTAGCGACGCGGAAGGATATCTTCGAATTAATTTCTCTAGATTGAACAGCATTTTGAGAAGGAGAATGCTTTAAAAAAGGTAATGTGAATTTTCAACAGGCAATAGAAACCAAAATCAACCAGGTAATACTGGTATTTTGGAGTTTTCATGGCATATAAAACTGAAACTTACCAGGAGTACCTGGTTGAAGTTTGTTTTTATTCCCTGAATGAAAATATACATTACCTTTATCCGCCCAGCCTCCCTTTTCGTACCACGGTTCCCTGAGAGGAAGAATGATGAAGTGAGCTCCGTCCCAAGCGTTTATATAAGGAGGTCTGCACTTGCACATGCGCAGAAAAGGGGAGCTGTGAGCCCAGCACAGAAGCCAACTTTTTCGCTAAGGGATTGAGCCCACAATGGGAGGAAACTGCTGTAAGATAAAACAGGTAATGTAAACAGGGTGTTCCAAAAGTCCGAGAACACCCTCACAACTTTTTAAGGGGCTGAAAGAAAATAGTAAAACTTTCGCAATGTAAGTTTGGTTAAAGGATCTACCTTTTCGTACAACCGGCATTACGCTAGCCCCCCCATAGGGCTCAGAAATTTTCAATGGAATGGGGGGTAAAGAAATACCTTATTTGAAAGGTCTTCATTAGGCGGGTAAATTGCCGCAACGATAGCTTCGATATGATGAGCCCATCCAAAATGGCAGCCAGTCAAACATTAGGAATTTTCTCTATATCCCTATGTCTTACTCATGCTAAAATCGTTGTAAAGGGATGTAGGTGACAGCAAAATGCTTCATTCAATTTAGTTGAACACACCTACAACGTCTTTTGCAGTTTGAAGCCCAGAGCGTGGGCCTCAGTGCTCCCCTTTACCCCCGGACTTTACCCCCCGGAACAGAGAGTTCTCGGATTTTTGGGACACCCTGTATTTTCATTTAGGCAATAAAGACAAACTTCAGCTTTCAGCTTTCTTGCTTCTAATTCTAACGCCGTAACCGTTGGTCTGATCGACAACATATCAGTAACAGAAAATGTTCAGCGTAAAGTTTTCTACAGAAAAGGTCATATACATTTTACGTAAATGCAACCCTTTTCCCCTCAAATGCGGAATAGAGTTTATCATGTTGTAGTTCGAGCGTGAATCTTAACAATAATTCCTCGGATTTAAGTACTCCTATGGCTGACGCATTTACTTTAGTTACAAATAGGCTTGAAAGAAAGGTGGGAATGTGTTCTAGCTTCAGCAACGGCCGTTCTTTGGCTATTCGTTGGTATGTTATTTCGGATTCCATTCATAATGAACCATCAAGCGTGTCGCCGCCAAGTTATTGTTTCATTGTTGTTCTATTGTTGTTGTTGCATGAAGGCGGCAAGCGTAAGCATGACTGTCTTTATGTGAAGCAAAAATGTTATAGACTACAACGAGCAGCTGGATAAAATACTTGCATTCGACAAAAACGGCTGCAAATCTGTTGGACAGTCAGGCATACATCCCTATAATGTTGGGCAAGGGTTATGGTTCTTCAGACGACTCTTTCTAGGAAAAAATTGCTACCAAAGATCGTTGATAATGTGTTGGCTAGCTAACTAGCTAGCTAGTTACTAGTGGCCTGCAAGTCATGTTAATTTCCATAGACGTTAAGAAGCCGATTGTGAATGACGCAGAAGACCTTTTGAAATGAAAGTTGCTGTGAGCATTGGGCGACATTAATTCTACATAGCTTTGGTGGTTTGGGAATGGAGGGTCCTTGGGTTAGTGAGCTAACTGGTGTGTTGGGGGACTATGGATTGTTAAAGTATTGTTCGTAACCCTAAAAGTATTGTTCGGTATTGTTAAAAGTATTGTGTCGGTCGCGTACCTCGTGTATTTGCAGGTGCATGTTAAGCGCTGGTCGGTTTATCGGAAATGACGTACTGTAATGCCACCTATCGGCATAGCGTAACTCCTCCATACTAACTAGTAAGTTAAATTGTTGTTGCTAAAGAAAATGTGCCATACCCATAGACAAGCAGTCAACAAACACCAACATGAGTATTATTTATCTGAAATGTGTAGAATTAATGCTTGGCTCCTTTTTGCGAGTAATTAGTTATTTTTAGTTGGCATTAAAGGAAAATTTTATTGCCACGAAATATCATTACCTTTTATTTAATTAGCAGTCCCCCCCCCCTCCGGCGCTCTATTATCCCTAGCTTGAAAGTTGACTTCCCTGCCGGGCTCGTAACCTACTGCGCAAGACAGGAACTGGGATCGGCTATATAAGCAGAACGCATCGATCCCCAGCATCTTTTTTCCTAGGAAATCGCATCAACACGGTTGTCCCAGGAGCTCTAGAATCATCGATCCCATGGATTCACCGTTCCTCTCACCTGCGGTAGGATCGTGCTCCGATTCCGGGGAGGTGGATCCTGTCCCCGCTCCTCTACCCAGCCAAGAGGACACCCTAGTCTTAACCGTTCTTGATGCACCGATGCGATTGATACACCGATGCACCGATTGATGCACCGATTGATGCACCGATTGATGCACCGATGCAGTTCTAATATCGCCATAAACCTCATCCAAGACTCAGGATCACGCAAGGTGTGCAGATGATCCGTCCACCCTTGCAACCTCCATCTCATATCTTCTCAAGACTTCTACAAGCATTCCTGGCATGTGGCAAATATTGCCGGTTCGGTCCACATCAACGATTTTGTCGTCCGATGCTGCCATCTCCTGTGACTACAACTCCCTTAGGATCGGCATCCAGTCCGCCACCCCGTTACTCACCACGTGTTGGCCTGCATCTCCCAGTTCCGTTCCCCACGTTTCAGAGACATTTTTGTGACACATCAGCAAGCCCTGTCAGTTGCTGTCTTACAGGGGTTTCCGATCCTCCGTCTCCAGTTCATCCTACTCCGATCCTATCACCATCATGGTTGTTTTGCAAAGAATCGCTCTCCTCTGCCTCTGCGAACCACGATCCATCTTTCCAGGATTTTATACCTCTAAGCCCTGTTTCACCTCATCTTCGGGCCTCCCGTTCCTATCCACAGATACAGGAGATCACGCCACTTCATGCATCTCTCCGATTCACTCCACTCGATCCCAGTCCGTTTTCTGCTGCACGGGGATCCTCCGCCTTTCGCTCTAGTACAGGGGATTTATCCCCAGTGACGTACCACGCTCATCTTTCAACTTCACCTACGAGCAGTTCTAATATCGCCATCAACCCCGACCCTTCGGCTTGTCTCTCCACTTCGGATTGAAGCTTTGGCCTACTTACAGTTTCAATCCAACGGCCTCTTGAATTTTGAAGTAGTGATCCGGCCTAATTTCCAGCCCAATATTCCGATCCTGTGCCCAACTCTCTCTTGGATACTGGCTGTTTCTACACCTTCGTCCTACCACCCTGTACCATGATCTATGTCCTCTACATCAACTCCGCTTTCATCCTGAAACCGGTCCGGCTCATGGTGCAAATACGGTGTCTTCTCTTCCTCCCGGCGCCTGGATTCTTGGTCCTGCTTTCCACTTCTATCACGATCCGGTCCCGATACCGGTACTTCCAGGACGGCCAGTTGTCTCCCTTTGTTTCAGAACTTATGTTGTCCGTACCCGGTTGCCGGTGTTATCTCATTTAACGCTTTCCGATCCCCATCTGCGTCCGGATCCTCTTTCTAGTTGCACCAATCTCCCACCAGTGGTGAGTTCCTCATGGATATCTTTTGCGATACTAACCTGGCGGCACTACCATGCTCCTCATCCTTCGATCCTCTTCCACATCCGGGACGTCTTGCTCGTTGCATTGATCCGTCACAAGTGGGCGCCTTCTTCAACGGCATGCTCGTTCAAATCCTAACGGTTCTTCGTGGTCATCACTCCATCAGACTCCTCATCTGAAAACCCCGTTCCGGCAAGGATCATCAATGTACCTGACCCCACCCCGTGTGTTTGTTTAGGATTCCGATCGGGAACATTTCAATCCACACCCCTATTGCGAGCACCACCGCAAATGCAACGGATACGATCTCCTATGTCGGATTTGTGTCTCCATCTCCACAAAGGATTTGGCAGAGATTCAGCGACGTCAACGCAGCTCCCGCCGGCGTGCAGATCGTCAACGACAGCTTAAGGAACTCCCTGCTCCACCCGACTATGCATCGTTGCCATCCACCGAACCTGAACTGCCAGCCGTGAAGAAACCATCTAAGAAGAAGCCTCGCTTTCAAGATCCATTATCCAAGGTCTCATCCCGTTCTACAGTCTCTCCTGCAATCTCCATCGCAATCCCCGGTACGTTTGGAGTTCGACACCACCGCCCGGCTTTACCTTCCCGACAAGGCGTTAAGATTAAAAATGTTCGACAGCCAATGGCTCCTCCTCGGTATCGCCATGCTCCGCCACCTCGTGTTAACGTTCCTGTGCTTCAGCCAACTGTTTCTCGATCCGCGCCATCGGCTACAGTCACTTCTGTGGTGGAGTCGCTCTTCCTGCAGTCCATTCTGGCACCGAGAAGGACACAACGCCACCTCCATCCGCGCCCGCCCCGTTCCCACCGGCTTCAACGATTCGAGCAGCCTTAACCGGGAGTCTGCAACTTTCCGCCAGGGATCTCGAAAACGTGGACTTCAATCTTTGATTTGTACTTTCGTGAGCGGAGAGCTTCGCATCGGAACTTACTACACTTCGCGAGGAAAATGCGTTCCTTCGATCCTCCCTTCCCGGTGCTGAGGATCGGAATCTGACTTTAGAGTCCGAACCTGTCACTGTTTCGGACTCCCTAGAAATCTACTTTCCCGGCACAGGCTTCCATGGGTCTCACCTCTGCCTTCATCCCCGCCGTAGCGATTGTTTTACAGCAGCCGGCCTGGACCAGACGTCTACACGATGCTCCAGAAGCCATTGGATCCCGATCCTCGCGTGATCCTCTGCTCTCGTCGGATTCTCCAACCACTACAGTTGTCCGCGCCTTTAATAAAGCGGCACAGTCTGCGCTTTTTTCTCCTTATGACGATCCGTCTGCAACCGCCGCCTTATTTTTTATGCCATCACAAGCTCCCACACCAAGGATTGCAGGCCAACTCGATCCTTCCCCCATTTCGGCGATGACGTCTTCTGCTTCATGCGATCGTCCGGCTCCACCGACTATGCAGCCTTACGTTTCAGCCGATTCTTCTTCCCAGTCCACCATTGATTTCGCCTGCCATGGTGTCCGCGGTTCTTCACGACGACCAGGGACTTCCCGGTGATCCATGCCCCCTCGAGCAGACTTGGTCTCGTGCTGCTAATTCCCCGACCTGCCAAGCCTTGTCATCGTACTCGGTTTGGCAGTACGATGACGTGCTGATATTTTTTGCCTGTCTTCCCAAGGATCGTCCGACACTCAGATTCGTCCTTCAGAACCCTCCCCTGCTCCCCATGTAGAAGCCGTGCCAAAGGTGTTGCTCCGGGCTTTCACATTATTCCTCATTAGTACGCCTCGACCATTCCCACTGCATTACCAGTCTCTCAGCACGGCGAGGGGTTCCGGTCCCAATCCCAGTCACGAGGTTAGGACCATTACCCCTCACACGATCCTCACTTTTCTTTTTGGCAAATCTTGAACATACCTGCTGCTCCTCTCTTTTACGGCGCTATCCGACAACGTCAGACTTATAAAAAAAATGTTTTAAACCAAGAAACCACGACTGATGACGAGGACCAGTGGTTACCTCCACCTGTTGTAACTACAAATCCATCATCGGTCTCGGAGTTTCCGATTCGCTGTTTCAAGTTTTCTATTCACTACGTATCCAAACCTGTGTCTCTACACCTGTTCTCCGATGCTTGGACTGTGCCCTTTTATCTCCAATCCATTTACATCTAATACTGATATATCATCGATCCTCCCAACCTGTTCATCCTGCTTCACAGTTCACCACGATCCATCTACCCGATCCTTCCCTTGCGCTGCTATCCGCTCACCTTCAGGACTCTTCCTGTGCGCCGCTCGCTTATGAGGCCTTCTCGGTTCCGGTCCCATTCTCAGACATCCATTTGGTCTCCATGCAAGGCCGTCTTAATTCTCTGCCAGCAATCCTCCGATGTCCATCTGTCGACGGTTCCTGTATCGGATCATCGAGGGATTCAAGACTGCTTCCAGTCCAAGGTAGGATTGGTATTTTATTTTTTCTGCATTCCTGCTCTCCACCTAGTGACGAACCGAACTTCTTGATCCCTGGCGTCGGCTGTTCCTGCTTGCTAACCCTTGGGACTGAGGATCCATGGATAGGGATGTTTGTGTGTTCCACTCAAAGTAAGCTTTTCTGTGGGGGCCGCCGGCTCGTAACGTGGTACTCCGAACCTAGCCCGCCTCCGAGAATGAAGAGGTCCGCTAATTAAATAAAAGGTAATGGATATTTTCGTGGCAATAAAAAGACTAAAATACCAGGGGCACCTGGTTGATTTTAGTTTTTGTTTGCCTATACGAAAATATACATAACTTTTTACTCACCCAGCCTCCCCACGATGTCTAGGTTCACGTTGATTGGAAGAAAGATGCTGGGGATTGATGCATTCCGCTTATATAGCCGATCCCAGTTCGTTTCTTGCGCAGTAGGTTAACAGCTCGGCAGGGAAGTCAACTTTCAAGCTAGGGATAATAGAGCTCCGGGGGGGGGGGGGGGGGGTGATAATTAAATAAAAGCAAACAAAAACTAAAATCGACCAGGTGCCCCTGGTAATTTAGTCTTATTAGAGTAGAAAATAAAAAAATGTATAAAACCAACAATTATAAAATCACTTACCAAAACAACTGATGATACCTAAACAAGAATCATTGCCGAAAATAACCAAGTGTAAAGCTTCAAAAAAACCTGTCAACCAAAAACGTAAAGAAGCCACCAATGACCTGCTGTCACCACACATATCTGGCGAAACTCCTCCTTACTAAATATAAGTTGCATTGTTATTGGAAAATAACGAAATCCGTCAGGCCCGTCAACAAACAAAATTAGAAAACAGATACTAATTCGTTTGATGTTTATTGTAAGGTTGAACAGGTCCGAAGTCAAAACAGCAAAGGAACACACATAAACTTTCCTGTAAGGTTTCGTATACTGCAGTGGTGTTGTACTGTTTAGTCCACGTGAAACCTTACTACTTTATAAATAATTCTAAATCTTATGTGCAATTTCTGTAGAATTAATACTGGCTCCTTTCTCCGAGTAATTAGTTATTTCTAGTTTTCTTTTAATGAAAGTATTTGACTTACAAAATCATAAAATCAAATATCAGTCACCAAAATAACTGATATCTTCATAAAAGTCATCACCGAAAATGTTGTAAAGTCCAGAAGTAAAGCTTCAGGAAGGTTACACGACCAAAAATGTAAAGAATCCAGAACATCATAAATAACAAAAAAAATCACGTTAGGCGCAGCTACCAAAAGTCCTGATATCTAACCCAAAAACAATAAATGGTAAGCAAAAAACCCGCCAAGTTTCCACTCATCAGACATACAATGCAACTTTAAAACTTGGTGCATTGCAAGCCTTTCGTTTGGAAGACCCAAGATGCACAACCAGCATCAAAATAAGCGATAGTTCATTGTTGTTGTTCTTGTTGCTGTTTCATTATTGTTTCGCGCACACAAAGCGAAATAAGAACATCAAAGTTGAAACGATCAATCTGCTCTCGGTTAAGAAAAACTATTTACGAACTGCAAAACTCAGTAGCAAATCGCGGAGGTTCCGATTTTCGTAACGTCAGAAAGGGTTCACAAATAATACTGCGTTATACACCACATTAAAAGCTATAGGTTACAGTACAGCACGCTAGTCTGCAGTAGTTCAACAAAACGCCACCATCTGAGTTGTAAAACTTTATTGTAAATCGATTCAAACAAAAGATATTATAACAAAAAATCTTTAACATTATTTCGATAAAATTCAGTGTATATATATTTATTTGAAAAAATAAGATATAGCCGAACTACTCAAGTAAAAAAAAAGGCTTGCAATGCGCCAAGTTTTAAAGTTGCATTTTATGTCTGATGAGTGGAAACTTGGCTCGTCTTTGATATCACAGACGTTCAATGGCTGAAACTTGGCGGGTTTTTTGCTTACAATTTATTGTTTTGGGTTTAGATATACAAGGTGTCACAAAAGTCCCAGAACATCTTAACTTCCTGAAATGATCCATTGAGGAAAATTCCTTTAGAAAACCCAAGTCGGTCGAAGGGTTCTGTTTTATGCCATGGGGCAGGAGTTTTCAATTATAAACTCCCATCAAGTTTGGCCTCTTTGTAAAGGGCATTTCAAGAGAAGAAAGATGGCCGAAGGCCCATCATGATACTTTGTGTCGAACCAAAATGACGGGGTATCAAAGATTCAAAATTGCCACCATACTATTACTTACTCCGTTGTCAGGAAGTCAGAAGGGCATATTTTGAGCACTTCGTGTAGACAGGGAGTCTTGAGTACGTGATTAACACATTCACTGTTTTTGTATTTCGTTCTCGTGCTGGTGATGGTTTTATGTTTTCTCAGACTTTCCATGCCCCAGTAGGAGTACAACGGTCATTTTGGAAAGTTTTCCCACGCCATTTTGGTTACACTCAATATGTCATGGTTGGCCTTTGCCATATTTCTTCATTTGACAAGTTTACAGTGAAGTACAACTACTGACGTTCCCCAAAGGACTTTTATTCAGTAGACCTGTTCAGAAGTTAAGGCTTTCTGAGTAATTTGGGGCACCTTGTATAAATTTGATGGAACAGACAATTGAATATTTTAAATAATATACCAATTTTACCAATTTCTTTCAGACCAATTTCGCACGCAGACTCTAATGTTACGTTTGTTTTGTTGTGAAATATTCTGTTTAGCAGCTACAATGGAACTGAATAATGCCAATAACCTATTTTATTACACTGGATTAAAAACAGAATTCTCTGCAAGAAAACTATGGTATAATATAGCAAGTCTTAAGCTGCCGAATCGAATGCATTTTGATAGTCTCCAACACAAATTCGAGAACTCGGAATTCGAAAATGATAGCATATTTTCACAACTCTAACGCCCCTAGAGAGTCTTCAACTGGCCGCAGGTTATTCTTCAACGGTAATATTCAATCATTACTAGCATTACTGGAAAGAAGACATGATCACCTTTCAGGAAAGTCTATGTCAGGTAATTAGGACACTTGGTCCGTTTCAAAAATCGCTACAGTAAGCATATAGACTGCTGTAATATTACCACTTCATCTCTAAACGGGCGTAGGATGGCTCTGTGTACTATAAATGCATATGATTAGCTTTGGTGGAAAGACGACATCAGAAAAAAGTTAATAGGACACTTGAAAATCGCTAAGCATTACGACCACTGTGACATTACCACTTACGATGGCCTTTATTTAGGATAAATAAATGTGATTAGCCTTGATGGAAGGAAGACATCACCACCGTTCAGACAAGAAAAGTTAATTGGGACGCGTGAAGGAGTACGTCTGATTAAAATATTGTTACACATTTTAATCGCTATGAGATTACCACTTCACCTTTAAATGGGGTTACAATGGTCCCTAGTTACGATAAAGAAAGATTAGCCTAGGTGGAAAGAAGATGTCACCTTTCAGAAAAACCTATTTATCTATTTAGGGTAATTAGAATGCTTGAAGGAGTACATAGTAGTGGAAAATCGCAACACATTTTGACTGCTTTGATGGTTCCTATGGTTGTAAGACGACATAACCGTATTTCAGAAAGCCTAAGTATAGCAGTTTAAGTTAACTAGGATGCTTGAAAAAATACATTTAAGTCGAAAATTGCTATCAGTTCAGAGTAACTCCATGTTGTATGTGCAAATAATACATGTACTGTATACAAATTTGTGTATCGTAATCACGATTTTGGGGATAAATGGTTGCCTTCACATAAAATATGCATAGAAACTTTCTTGTAGCCATTTTACGCTAACATTTCTATTACCATATTTTGTCGATCTGACCAACAGGTAAGCCATTACAAGCAAAACCAGTTTTTTTTTTTGGGGGGGGGGAGGCATTATATTCCCTCCCCCTTCAGGGTGGCGATCCACCGTTTTCCAAAATGTTTTCATTTGCAATATATTAAGAGAAAAATTGGTGCAAATTTTGTATATCTTTTCGGAAGTGAACTATTATACCCTTATGGACTTTAGCTAGCGGCATAAGACTGCCGGCATAATGTTCCAAATGGGTAGTTTCTCTTGGTTGCGGGGCGTGTCGATTTTTATAATCTGCTGCTAAATATTTTATTTGGAGCTTGGCTAGGCTTTCTGACAGTCAATAATAAAGTAGAAGAAATTCGTTTATGTCTATGTAAAAAAAATTTTGAAAACTGAATTGGCTTAAACCTACCTCTTCATGAAAGGAGAGAATGGTAGATATATTTCTGGTCCATACTTTTTTCGGAGTTCATCGTTAGATAACATTTCAGCGTCTTTGATGACTTCATCGTCAAAAGGAGTAGAATCTTGTTGATTGGCCCAAACACGCAGAGTGGGAAGGGGATGGTCGCGAAACAGACGGTCCTTCTTTTCCTCCTCATGAAAAGCTCTTTCATACTTGGCAAGTTCTGTATACAAAATTGAAAGAAAAAGTGATCGACGTTATGATGAAACTATAACAAAAGAACTGTTCTATACTGTTCCTTTTGATGCACTATAGTTCCTTTACAACCAATAGTCTCTGCGTTAGACGAGTAAACAGAAGAATCGTACTCTGGACCCAGTTTAGGGAGAGTAGGTAGAAAGCTAGTGGAGGAAAGGGATTAGCACTAAACATTTACCACTAACCTTCTCCCTAATATGGTTCTACAACTTTGGTTTTGGTAAGCCATTAGTTGCAGTTATCAGGATTTGACAGAATACGCCATGTAATGAGTAGCCAAGAAGGACAAAGACACTGGACTCCCAATACAATGCAAAACTAGTGGTTTTGAAATGTTAATTAACCGAGGGAGTGAAAGTAGGCAAGTTTCTGATTTATAAGGCTTTTTTCTTTGCTTGTCTGTCTGTGTCATAATTATTAATTAAGGCCAAATGCGTGGACAGGTGACATATACTTGTTTGAAGATTTATTTTTCTTTATTGCCAAAACAACTTAACCTGATAATTTTAGCATTATATTACTCGAATGTGATGTTCCCCTGTAGGTTTCTTCCGGTGCGCAGATGCCTGCTTGCATATCCCACTGCACCTGTGCGGCGCAGTCCTCCCTTTTAAAAGCGAGAGCACGGACGCTTTCGGCATTCATTGTCTTCCAGAGGTGTCTCCACGCCACCTTGCGCTGAAGTTCCCCGCCTTTCGCACGGAATTTGGATTACCGAAGATGGCCGCCGCTGCTGACGCTCCCGCCTCATCTGCTGCGCTCCCTCGTGCTCTTGCTCCCTTCGCTCTTGGCGATTGCTGGATCTCCGCTCTCGACCTCGCTGCCACTGAGCTGATCACCCCTGCACCTTTCACCGACGCTCCGTTCGGCCGTGATAACGCCCTTTCAGAGTCTCCCCTTCAGGCCGGCCAACGCACCCCATCTGTCGAACCCAAGGATCTCTCTTCCCTTCGTCATAGCTTACAACAGCGAAGGACAAGTACTGGGAAGCTAAGAGGAATCTCCGTCGAGCCACAACTCTTTCACCTGCCCAGAACTCCCAGTTGGACCTCTTGTCAAACTCGTAAGCCTAGGCCGTAGTGTCACACGTAGTGAGGTACAAGACATCGTCCTTAACACCGTGCGCACGATGAAAGACAACCCCCGTCATCGTGCACGTCTTCTACCCATCACGCCCGTACTCAAGATTGGGTCCCCTCCACTTCGAGCCATGAAAGCCACAAACGATGCGCTCCTTCCCCTTCGGGTGTTTTGAAAAAACGAAGAACCTCCCTTCCGCCCACTACCTCACTTCGTCCGCCACACTTCCTACGCCTGAAAGACGTATTCACTTTCCGGACGACTCGGCCGATGATCCGACTTTGTCCCTCGCTGCGCTTCTCAAGACAGTCGAAGAAACGGTTCCAGATTGTTTTATTTTTAAACCATCGCAATCTGCGGAGGCTCCAGTCATTAATCGAGGCTTGAAGCCGGGATTCGGCTTTGCCGTTCGGGGCAAAAATGACAAACCACGCAACCTTCTCGGCCAATCAACAACCATCCTGACTTGCATCCTTCCCTCCTCGGCAAGGGTGACCCACTCATTCTAGATAAAGAACCACCAGCTCCACGTCCAGCCCGTGAAAACAGTTTCTTTCGTCCCTTCGGCGACGGCGCCACAAACACACTTTGAAACTTTGACACTTATTCCGAATGCGAGTTCCTGTCTCTCCATCCCCAAGAAGTATGAAATTCCAACTTTTGTTCTGTTCGACAATGACAAATGTCTTCGACTAAGCCTATGGGTGGCCTCCCAGGCTGACGTCCTTAACACTGCGGTCAACGCCCTGTGTGAGAAACTCTCAGCAGATTCAAGCCTGGAAGAGATACGTAACCTTTCATCTCTACCTTTCATCTCTAATCTCACAGCTCTTTCAGAAGGCAAGCTTCGCAACCTACCACTCCTTAAGCTGGGCAACCAGGGCCCTATTCAACAACACCCTGCTCCTTCGGGAAATAGCTCTTTCATTCGCCAACAACCTCAACGTCTTCACCCGTCACCGTCTCCAACCTATTCATGAAACGGATACCTTATTCCGTGGTCTCATCCCGACTCTGGCCCCACACTTGGACATTTCAAGGAAACCAAAACCGCCAAAACAAAATCCTTCATCCAACCGCCCCTTTCAGAAAAATTGACAGGCCAATCCCTGCCCTTCGGACTAATTGAACAAGGTTACAACGACAGCACCACCGGCTCGCACGAATGAGAACACATCCTTTCAACCGAGAAACCAGCAGCCCTTTCGGTCCGACTTCTCTCGCTTCCGCTCCGGCCAAAGGACTCAACAGAAGCGAGCCGCAACTCCCGATCGCAGAAGCCGCACTCCTCACCAGGGGGCAGGAGTTCCTTTCGCAAAAATCAACAATGACGCCTCCCGCCTTTCCTGCCTTCCAGTCGGCGCAAGACTCCGCCATTTCTTCCCGGCCTGGCAAGAATTCACCCACAACACGGAGGTCCTTTCGATTATCAAACATGGCTTTTCACCAACACTCCTAGTTCAACCTCCACTAAAATCCTCCCCACCGTGGAAGTTTTCCGCTCCGACCACAGAATCGCTTTCGTTCGAACTCTCGGAACTCCTTCGCAAAAATGCAATCAAAGAATGCCACAAACCAGGTCTGGGTTTTTACAGCTCCATCTTCACCCGACCAAAGAAGTCAGGAGGCTCCCGTCTAGTCTTCAACATGAAACCTCTCAACAAGTACATTCACAACGATCACTTCAAGATGGAAACTCTTGAGTCCATTCGCCTTTCCTTCAAACAGAACGACTGGACACTCTCAACAGACCTGGAAGATGCCTACTTTCACGTCACCCTTCATCTGGCAATCACCCATCTCTTCAGCTTCATTTATGACCGAAGGGTCGTCGAATTCCGTTGCCTTCCTTTCAGACTGAATGCCTCACCCAGAATCTTCACAATGATATTAAAACCAATCTTGGCAAATCTCCACCAACGCCAAATCCAAGCCAGCGCATACCTAGACGACTGGGCCCTCAACAACCCGGACCCCCACACTCTGGAACTCAACAAGACAAGACCATCTCCCTGCTAAACCACCTGGGCTTCGGAATAAACTATGCAAAGTCATGCCTTTCACCCGCACAAACATTCACGTTCCTCGGGGCTTTTTTCCATCTACTAATGGCAAAGATTTCGCCCTCACCGGACCGCATCGAGGATCTCCTTCAACACATCCGTATCTTCCGCAACCAAGCCACCTTCACTCCCAGGGAATTAAACTCCCTCATAGGGAAAATGGACGCAATGGCGAACCTCGTCCCCTACGGCCGATGGATGGTCAGGCCCTTTCACCACCACCGGATAGACAACTGGTCCATCAACCAGAAACACCCCGACAAGCCAGGTCCGTTCAACAGCGACTTCCCCTTCGAAACTCTCCTATGGTGGGCTGATGTCACAAACCTCTCAAAGACACTTCCCCTCCACGAACCACCCCCCGATCTACTGATCTTCACAGATGCATCCAAAACCGGTTGGGGCGCACACCTAAACAACCTAGAAGTTTCGGGTATCTGGCCAACATTCTCTAGCTCCGAGCAATCCTGCTAGCCCTTCGACACTTCCTCCCTGTAATCCAAAACAAGGTGATCCAGGTCCAAGCCGACAACACAACAGCCCTGGATTACATCAAAAAGGAAGGTGGAACAAAATCAAGATCCCTTCACTCCATAACTTCCGAAATTTTCAACCTTTGCATTCCAAACATCACCCTACTACCACTTCACATTCCAGGCAACAGGAATGTGATTGCCGACTCTCTCTCACACCGGAATCCACCGACGGGCGAATGGTGCCTCAAGAAATTCATCTGCGAATCTCTCTTTAGCATCTGGGTCACTCCGATGGTGGACCTGTTCGCTACGAAGCACAATGCCAGACTTCCCCTCTACATCAGCCCGATTCCGGATGAAGGAGCAATAGCTATAGACGACCTGACGTTTCCATGGCACAACCTGTTTGCCTACCTCTTCCCTCCGTTCAAGCTACTCCTCAAGTCCTTCAAAAAATAGAAGAAAACCAGAGTCTTTTACCCCTAATAGCTCCCCTCTGGCCATCAACAGCTTGGTTTCCTCTCCTGCTAGACCTAGTAGTCGACACTCCAAGAGGTCTACCCCTTCTACCAGATCTTCTGTCACAACAGAAAGGATTAAAACTACACCCGAACCTTACAAACCTCAACTTACACGGGTGGCTACTATCGTCAAACTCCTCAAGAAGGCTGGAATTCTTCAGGAGGAAGCAAATCGTATCGCCTCAAAAGCAACAAGAGACTCCACCAACCGCATGTACAACAGCCACTGTTCAAAATGGATTTGTTTGGTGTATAAAAAAAAAACATTAATCCAATCGACTCCCCTTTGCCCGACCTCCTGAAATTCTTCTCTGACTTATTCAACATCGACAAACTAAAAGGCTCCAGAATCGTGGTCTACCGCTTCACCCTTAATTCAGTCTTCAAAGCTGCAAACAAAACCAATTTACTAGACGATTACCGCATCTCTGCATTACTTCGATCCTTTGAAGACGAACGTCCAACAACCAGATGGACCGTAACCGATTGGAACCTTTCCCTCGTCCTACAATCCTTGATGAAAGAACCATACGAACCAATGCAGGACAGCTTGCTTCATCTCATGACCCGGAAAACTGTTTTCCTTGTAACCCTAGCAGCCAGTCTTCGATGTTCTGAAATCCAAGCCCTTTCCACAAACCTAGCCTACTGCATCTTTGGTCCAAACTTCTCCTCAGTAACACTGCACCCAAGAACTTCTTTCAGAGCAAAAACTCAAAGACCTTCCGAACCATCAAAACCGATTACGTTTCCGGCCCTATCCAACATTGTAGGCAACGAACCGGATCGTCTCCTCTGTCCAGTTCGAGCTCTACGCTTCTACTTAGCCCGCATACAACATGAGGACATCTGCAAAGGCAGGAATCAACTATTTCACCCGGTTGACCCACAAACCGGCGAAACTTCAGCCGCCATATCATCCCGTTGGATCAGAAAAACTATCGAAGCAGCCTACGATAAATTAGACGAGAGCAAAAGCATGAGAGTAACGGCACATGAGGTTAGAGCGATCTCCACATCATGGGCCCACCACAACGCCCCCCAATCGAAGAAATCCTGGCAGCACCTTCCTGGCGCCACCAATCAACCTTCACCTCCCACTACCTGAGGGACATGTCAAGGAAAGAAATAGGACTAAGCCGGCTGGGAGCAATCGTCGCAGCCAGAACTGTGGTCAAGCCCCTTTAAGCACTCAGAACGAAGCAGAAGCAAGCAGAGTCAGACTGGGTAGGAAAGGGCGCCTGTGCCATTTATCTAAATAACCGGGGAGGGGCGCCATGCATTTTACATGCAACTTCAAGCGATGGTGCCTCCAGCCATCAAGGGGTTTGGGGAAGCGCTCTAATCTCCCAAGCAGAAGCAAAGTCCAGGGGTCGAGCTCAAGAAGCTTTACGTACTTTCATATTCTGTCGTCATTTCTGGCTTCGGAGTTCATTCTTCAATACTCATTTCATATTTCAAGTAATGCTAGTTTTTGCAAATTTTGGAGTTGGTTGGGGAGAGGGGAGTGAGTTTTAAAATTTAAAAATGTATTAAAAACGTAAGTAAAGGGAGAGAGAAGTGAGAAGGGAATTATTGCCTGAAAGGAAAGGTTATCAGCGGACAGGGAATCCAAAACCATTCATTTTTCTTGGCGGAGAGGAGAAAAAAAAATAGACTATACCAAAGGAGCGCCAAAAGTATGGTAGCCTAAGGGCACCTGTGCCATTGGCACAATGGCACTATGGCCAGTCCGAGCCTGGAAGCAAGCACTCCATGAAGGAAGCAAGCCACCCAGAAGGAAGCAATAACCTTAAAACAACGGTCCTTTTCAGGACCACCAATCCCTACGAAAGAGATCCAAATTCCTGTTTCCACACTGTTCTGAATAAAGTGCAATTTTTCTCTTCCAAATAAAAATTTGGGGGCTAAGCCTGCTTGCATCCCGGGGCGCCCATCAAGGCAGTGCCTGCCACCAATTTTGACAAAGTCAACTGATAATGCTAAAATTGTCAGGTTAAGTTGTTTTGGCAATAAAGAAAGAACATTTTGGCGGCCCCCAGCCAGGCCGGCTAAAAATGGTTTCTTTTTGCCTGAAACGTACTTAACCTAACTCCTGCCCTACCTCCCCTCTCGAGTTACCGCCTGACATATTGAGAGTAAAGTGAATGCCGAAAGCGTCCGCGCTCTCGCTTTTATAAGGGAGGACTGCGCCACGCACGCGCAGTGGAATATGCAAGCAGGCGTCTGCGCACAGGAAGGAACCTCCAGGGGAACATCACATTCGAGGAATGTAATACTAAAATTATCAGGTTAAGTAATAAGTAAGGCTGTACCGATACCAAGCTGCCGAGCCGATTCTCGGCGAGCAGAGCATGATCGGCAGTGCTCGGTACACCAAGCAATGACGTCCATTTAACCGAGACGAGCAGCGCGTCTAATGTCTAGTCTTGGCAAGCATTCCTGGGGCCAATGGACCTTGAACGCAAGCTTCAGTTTGTCGGATTCCAGTTCGATGATTCCAGTTGTTCCCAGTTTATGGTCTATGCATGGTTCCTGCTGCATGAAGGTTGAACGATTACCACAGAATTAAATGCAGGAACTAAATTTGTAGTTAATACGTGCAGATTATCCATTTTTTTATGCTGAAACCTGAAAAAAAATGAAGAAACGTACCTTCATTACGAAAAACCTCTGTGTTATAGTGTCAACAGCACTCATTTAATTATTTTGAACGATCAATCAAAACTTTTATTAGCTTAAAAGTAATTTTACTCATAATAAAAATTACTTGTTTTGTTATAATAATGGTTGTTAATGCAGGTTTAATTGGCCACACCAGGTTCGCTGATATGTCGTCAATTACAGTTTACGAAAGTAATAGTAGACTATGGTTGTTGCTATAACAGTGAAAAGAATTGTTTTGTCTAGAACCTGCTTGGTATTTAGCGAGTGCTGAATACAGGGATGCTGTCGGTGTGACAAATGTAAAAATTTTCAAGTGGTAAAAAAAAAAGGGAAAATGTAAAAAACATGAGTGATGGTGTGAAAAAAAAAAGGCAAAACGCATTAACGAAGTATAAAAAACAAAAACAATTATCCGTCTTCATTTTGGTCCCGGAATTACGTAGGCATGTATGTTGTTAGCCCGCGAAAAAAAAATGGATGGTTTATTGCCGTAGTCGCTTTGAATTCGCTTTTGCTCTCTTGTGTGAAAGTACAAAGAAATTACAATGGTTAAAGAAAAAATTGTTTTAAAGAATTGTGAAATTGGTGTGATATATGAAAACGAAGAAATACTAATACAAAATGAAAAGTAGGTATGTAAAAAATGTGAAAAAAAATTAAAAGCGTGTATGTGAAAAAACGAAAAGCGGATATGAGAAAAATTTGAAAAAATGAACAGGTATGTGACAGGTATGTGAGAAATGTGAAAAGCGGGTATATGAAAAAATGAAAAGCGGGTATGTGAAAAAATGAAAAGCGGGTATGTGAAAAATGTGAAAAAATGAAAAGTGGTATGTGAAAAATGTGAAAAAATGAAAAAGGTGGAATGTGAGAAAATGTGAAAAAAGCTGGTACTCCCGGAAGCACCCTTTGATTACTAAAGCTGCTCAGTTCTGCTCGGCAGCACTGATCGGCTCGGTTATGCTCGGTGTACCAGGCATTTTTTGAGCGCTCGGCTCGGGATCGGCCCGGCAGGGGAAAATGTGCTCGGTACAGCCTTAGTAATAAGTATGTTTTAGGCAAAAAGAAACCATTTTTAGCCGGCCTGACTAGGGGCCGGCAAAATGTTCTATTTCTCACTTAAGCTACTCTTATCTTAATTAAGTGTCACCGCACACCTGCGTGGGAGTGATTGTTATTATAAGAACTGATCGATCATGAGAACTGATTGTTATTATAAGAACTGATCGAGCAATTACGATCTTTTCTTAATTGCTATTCCTTCTAGAAAGTGATAAGGAGTTCCCTGAATAGGTCGTAGATAATGTCAATCAGTAATGCCAATCCTTCAGCTCTAACAGCAGGTTAATTACACTAGGTCGGGTTGCAATGGAATCCATCGTCGCTCGGTTTTCTTTGAAATAAGCTCCTAATTGTATTTGCTCGACTGTAGCCCGCTTGGTCTATAATGAGTTAATATTTGCTTCATGCATTAATAAATGTATGATATATATAAAAATATGTGCATAATTAATTGGCTATACTGTTTCTGTTTTAAAGTCTAATTTAGCCGTATAAAGTCCTTACATGTTAGTGAAAAGCCAGTCTGAATACGAATTTCCTTTCGCAGTTAGCCGAATGACACCCCTGCCTTTATTGTTCATCTTAAAATTTTCTTTCCATCGATACCAAACACAACAGGAAGTAACTACCAGAAGTGGTACTAATGAATCATGATTAATGCATAGTATTTGCCATAATGGAAATAATAGTGCCCAAAATAGATGGAATTGTTCTCTTTGTGTGAAGACCATTAAATTTGGCATGGATGCACAAGGAGGGTAACTAGAAAAAAAAACTATAATAGCAAGTTCAAATACCCCCTGAGTGACAGGGATTAAGGGGGGTGACTAAGTCCCCCCCAAAAAGGTTTGGGGCTGTAACTCCTTAAACGTCAACAAATCAAAAGCATAATGTGAAGCAAGAACGTTCAGCACACAATTCTGGACAGGAGAGGTGATATACATCTTTTACGTAAAAATAACCCTTGCACCACAAAATTGTATTATCACCCTTAATTAGCACGAATGCTCCTTTTTTTCAATTGGTTGTTATAGTGATTTTCGTATTCAAAGTGCTGTTGCAAGCCCTCTAATAGCACGAAATGGACATGCTTAGGATTTTTCTGAAAGGTGGGGATCTGTTCTTTCCAACAATCTTAACCGAAATTGTTTAACTTAAGATTGGGACCGTCCTACACCCACTTAAAGGTAAAGACGCAATGGCATGGCGGCGAAAGCGTATGGTGATTTTCGAGTTCAAAGTGCTCTTGCTACCCCTCCAATTGCCCGAAATGGACATTCTTAGTATTTTCTGAAAGCTCGGGATCTATTCTTTCCACTAATTCTAACCGAAATCGTTTAGCTTCAATAGGGGACCATTTATAATGATTTACTGGCTGGGACTGGCTCAATTCTTATGACCGGGCTCGTAACATTTTGGCCCACCAAATCAACACTTTGGCCCACCAATTAAAAAAAAAACTTGTACCACCAATTAAAAAAAATTGGTCCATCGAATTAGTTTTTCCATAAATTTACAGGCACCTCCACCCCACTCCTCCTATGCAGCATTCAGTTGAATCGGTCGTTTTACAAGATTCAACACATGAGGATTGCAATGAACAAATTTAAAAAAAAGGGGGGGGGGGGTGCTGGCCCACCGGGCGATCGCACTCCAGCCCCCTTACCCACTCCGGGCCTGATGATTTATTCTAGTAAACTTTTAGACCAGAGCGAATTATTATTATCAGGAGAGCAAGCCAATCAATTGTATTGTAATATAAAATCAACACTGTAAAAGGAAGGAGTAAATAATAAGCGTCATTCAACAACAACTGGGCCTTTAATCGAGACTCTGGGTGTACACAATATTGACCCCACATATGGCCAATTAAATCAGTGACAAGGTTTTATGATTTGCAGTAGCCATTACAATTATCGGCAATAAGCTGGATGAATGGCATTACTATTTTAGTTAAGCCGGATTAAGTCTCAGTAATATTCTGTAAATAATTGACATTGACATTGAAGAACACCAGAAGGAAGCTTGTAGCTTTTGATGCTGGGAGGAATTGGGTAGGGTTCACCAGTTCTTGTACACAAACTGAGGAATGATGGTCGGTAAGAAAGTATCTAGTTTGGTTTTAAAGAGATTGGTGTTTGATGCATTGACAATGTCCCTTGGCAGACGGTTCCAGGTGCTGCATATCCGGAAAGGAAGAGAGAGCTCACAGTATTTGGAGGTGCAGCGGCGTTGAAAGATCTTCAGTCCGTTGTTTCTAGTTTGTGGGTTGTTGTTGAGGACAAATAGAGGTTTATTTGTGTTTGAGGGAGAGTGCAGGTGGTTGTAGGTAAAGATGTGATCGCCTCGGATTCTGCGGCGATCAGTTGATCATGACTAATTTAGTAGCGTAGTTATTATTACTAGTTAAACTCAACAATCATATCTATTGCTATTCAATTGAATACTTAGCTCATTAATTGAAGCTTGACTGTAGCTATCGGCTCATAGCTCTAGCGCGCCGTCTAAGATGCGGCACGGCTTACTGCCTTGCGTGCTTCGATCCGGGACCTCGAGAATGCGGCTGGCGTGAGCGAGCTAAACAACGACTGAACAACTGATTGCAGGCATTCCGAAATCTATCTTATATACTGTAGCGTTAATCACCTAAGATCGCTTCATTGTTGTATTGATTAATTATCGCAATACTTAGAATTGCGTGGCTTTGACAGCTTGGGACCTCAACGCTTGATAATCATTCTATTGTATTCGGGTTCATTAATTGTTCCTCGTATTCGACGCTTTGAGTTTACCTGCCGATTTAATTAACTGTCCCGTATGGGAATAATTGATTGTTGTTCTTCGAACTGATCGATCATGAGCGACGATCTTATCGTAATTAATTCTACTTCTAGAAAGTAATTAAGGTTGTACGAATGTGTCGTAAATATTATTAACTGGTAATGCTATCCTTCAACTCTAACAATACGTTTTAATTACACTGGCTCAGGTTACAATAGACTTGCCGTACTCGGCCTCCTTTCAAAAGGGCTCCTAGTTGTACTCACTCAACTGGAGCTAATTTGGTCTACCCACATAAATATTCAGTTCATTCATTTAATAAATGTATGATATTTATGAAAATATACATATAATTAATTAACTGTATTGTTTCTGTTATAAAGACTAATTAAGCCATATTAATTCTTTACATAATCCCTGTTCAAACTAAAACCTCGGTACCTTTTTAATGGGTCCTGTTTTTAGCTTCCAACCCCAGGATCTTTAATAACGGAAAACCGCTTTACATAATTTTAGCAAGAACTTTGCATTTACCAACCAGCCCAAAATATTTTTTCTAGTTGGTGTGCGACTAGGGAAAACGGACCACTCTTTGAGGTAAAAAACAACCTTCGCAGAAGTCAGGGCGGTAATTATGTACAGCGAAATTAAATTGCCTCATTAATTGAGCAACACTAATCTGGTTGGATTTTGAATAAAATCGTATATTTATGATGCATGCAAGACTCGAGAACCCAGTTTTCATGCAACTGAAACCAAAATTCAAACCAGTTTCACTTTTATTGCTGTTGATCTGGAATAAAGAACAATTTTGGTCTTCTGCTGTGTTAATCGCACATGTTTTCTCCTCTCACTTTCGGGGGAGACGTGACACTTTCGTTTCATCTTTGTGGTCTACTTTTATCCTTGAGTCGGCCGCGTCTCGACCAAGGTCGTTCAAGGCTGCATTGCTTCTCTATCCCTGGTTTGCTGCCAGCTGTTTGGCCTAGTTTCTCTAAGCTGAAGAACGAAAAGAGAACGCAACATTATAAGCTATGTTTTTACAACTTTGAACATTTTCCTTTTTGAAATCTTGTTTCTTGTCGCTTCATATTTTGAAGAATGGCACTTTATGCCAAACGTGACTATATCAAGTTCTGTTTTAGCCAAATCAATGATTATTAATCAATGACTTTCCATAGTTCGTTAAGAACAGTCCTTTTGACATTGTCAAAATTAATCATCCAAGCATTCGTCGTACCAATGACAACAAGATTTCATCGGAATACCCAGTTTTACTTTCAAATAAAATTTTCATTAACGTGCGTCAATTTATGAGTCGCCCAGAAACTTGTATGCTTGTCAACTGTCTAATCCCGAGATGGAAGTCAAATTGGCAACCAAGTTACGAATCAACATTTCGACATGCTCCTTAAACATATATGTTATATGCTATAATTTCATGGTAAGGGTGGGGATGGGTTTTTTATGTTCTGTTTCCCCAAGCTATGCTCGCTTAACCCTTTATTTAGTGCAACCTACTGTTATTTCCGACGAAATCTGTCTGTATGCCCATTGCATACCTAATGCTAATTGGAATTTACAACACCCTGTGTTCCGGTAAGTATGATTATCAATCCCTTGTTTTGGATTTAAGTTGCTATCAGTACATCGAGTATTTTAACTCATTTTGGACGCTGTTATTTTTTAAGTATTCTATATAGGGTTCATGTGTATGTAAGTATCACCCATTTTAACTACTACGTGACAGTTCAAAGGGACCAGTTACCCAAAGCCGTCTATCGTAGCTTTTAAGAAACGGTGTTGTGTTTGTATTTGTTTCGCCCATTTTGACTACTACATGACAGTTCAAAGGGACAGTACCCCAAACCGTCTATCGTAGCTTTTAAGAAACAGTGTTGCGTTTCCCTTTAGGCTATGATGCTCAGGTCGAAACGACCAATACGTTTCCGCCAACAAGCCCGATACTTTTAGAAATATTGTGTTTCCTCACAATAAAATGTTGTATTTTGTAGGATGTGTTTGTACAATCCTTGAGCCTAATGTTTTACGTGGCTTTAGTGACCCATGTCCATCACTAAAGTGAATGGATGTATTATGTCATGTAAGTGAGACTATTTAGCCATATCAGAGCTCTTTGCAGTCCCAAAGATGCTTGTACCTTATGCCATAACGCATAACCTCAGCAATCCTGAACGTAAGCAGCTGAAAATGTAGATTGCCCAGTATGCTGAAATTCCAGTGATTTCAGAAACACTTAATTGTGTTTAACAATTAATTTTAATAGAATGATTTCTATGCTGCTTTACTGTGGTTTTTTTTTTTCGTTAAATGCTGCCGTTTTAAAAGTCTGATCTGCAGTGTTCATGATAAACCTGCTCATATAAACATTACTGCAGTAATCTGGGTGTGCTTACTGCGACTTTAAGTTTGAATATGCAGAGTTATGGGTTCGTTCTGCACCCTTAATTTGACTTTCATTCAGTTTAATGAAATTTTCCCCCCACATAAATGAGGTAACACTCACCTAAGTTTGTCCTTAGCGACGTATTACGTCAGACAAACTTCATGAATGATGTTCCCATTTATAATTGTCAAGTAATATGACCTTGTGACTGAATTGCGACCAACGAGTCGACCCAACTCAGTCATCAATTCGGTAGGTTTTTTAGTATACGCTACAACTAGAACCATCACATGAGGGTGTTTTCAGTCTGTCCCCCAACTGTGGAAAATTTTATTTTCCGAATCATGCGGTAGTTCTTTAGGTCTTAACAACCTGTGTGTACTGTAAGTTCTGTTCCAGGTGAACTTAAGACTGTGAGGCAGTGGTGCCTACCCCCCTTGTCCAGTGAGGAGTTACCCCCAATTTCAAATGCCCCCCTCCCCAAGTGTATAAATGGTTTCTGACCATTTCTGACTTGGACTAGTGGTTGGGTTGGCACCCCCCCCCAACAAATCCACACATTTTAGGCCATGTTATTTTTCATACGTTTTATTTCTATTCCGTCACAAGGGACCGGCCTTTATTTATGGCCGGGGGAGGGGGGTTTAAATGAAAATGTGACCACCAAATTTCCGACAACCCCCTTTTCGAGACCCTGAAGAAAGTCTAGACCCTCCGCCACTGAAGGTCCAAAAAAGTATGAACCCTCCCCCCTTCACCAACAAAAATGTGCTTTTCTTATACCCATGGAGACTGTAAATGATTCATGTAGCCAAGATTAGTGCTTTTGCCAAAATGAGTAAGTAGCTCCCCAGACCGAAAGTTGCCATTAGATGTAAGGAAACGTGTCTCGTTTTTAATTACAAATTAATTAAATTAATTAACATTTAATTTAAAATGTTCTATAAAATGTTCCTTAAACTCATCTCTTGTCGAGATTGGTACAACAAGTATGATGAAAACACTGTTTACTTGTATGCTAACATCCATAACATAGTTAGCACCTGAAAGACCGATGAAGTCAAGTAACCTGGTGCCAAGGCACTTCTACAAAGTTTTTTGTTAAAACTATACTCGCAAATAGTGGTACTGATAGCCTGCAAACCTTGTAACACTGATATCATGGGGGTCTGGGGGGCTTGCCCCCCTGAAGCTGTGGCGTGTTTAGATTTTTGACTGCTGTAAGTGTCATTTTTGAGGTCCAAAAATTACTTCTTCCAGTTGGTCAGTGTCCTTTTGACCCCCTCCACCTGATGACGGGACCTGAAAAGTTTATAACCCACCTCTCGAGAGGGTCCAAAACCTTCATGACCCCCAATTTCCTCTGGCCTCCCCCCCCCCAGCGATAAATAATGACAGGTCCCTAACAGCCGGGTGCAGCAACAGCATCTACTGTTCTGTTTCGTTTTCAGTCAATATTCATCCAAGCATTAAACTATGAACTAAAACATTTTTTTTTTTTTCTGGATTTGTGTGTTGTGTTGAGTGTTGATTGACGGGTCATATTGTGTTGTTGTGATTGGTGGTGTGTTATTGATACATAATAAATATATCAATTTTTTCCCACCCTCCCCCCCACAAAATGCCAGTGAGTAGTTGCTCCTCACTGTCCCCCCCCTCCCTGTAGGCACTGTTCCACTATACGAAGTGGGCGGATGCCCGGTAGTCTGCGCGTGGTAACGAATCTTACGGTTTCACTTGCAAGATTCCCCAAAATTTCGTTCGGTACGGTGACGGCCAATAATCCATTAGAGGTCCAATGGAAAGGAAGGATTGGGGGTTAGCCCAACGAAGAAATACAGCATAAGTTGTTGTTTTGTGTATTTATTCCCACAAAGTATTTCATCCAGCATTACAGTAGGGCAACTCATCTCCAAGACACACAACTCTTTTCTTTCTTGATACAAGGAATCAATGAAATCAACGTTAGCACATCATCTAGTACAAGGAACTCGCTGCACAGTAGCAGACACAATGCCTAAATGAATAAACGATAAGATGTATGTGTAAACAAGGCAGTAACAAATAGAAGTATTAGATTATTCACATCTGTCAGTCTACGTCTTCACAATTGTTCGGTCTTAATAGACGGGAACATATTGTTGGGGTTAGGGATTGTTACAACTTGCTGGATGGTTTTCGATTCAATTATAGATTGAATTTAGTAAATGTTATTAAAATAACGAAATACGAAATACACTCTTTGAACTGTGTGGGAGTAATAAACTTGTGAGAAACGACATGATGTTATTTCTCTACAAACCCCCTCCTCCCCCACGTGCAAGGGGGGAATTTGGTTTGTTTCGGTCCTTAGTTTATCACTTAAGAATTAATTCTTAGCTCAACAAGTCGTTTAAGGAAATAATTATCTTAGTGTAATGCCTACATGATGCTTTACTTGTAACAAGAATTTATAGGGTTTGGGAGGGGAATTTGTAACTCTTAAAAGTCACTATTGAAACACGTTAGATCGGTCCCCATTAGTTCAGTCCGAGTTTTCAGAGGGCGCCACGTGTTCCATCTGATAATTTTTGCTCATTTTTCAGCTCAAATCTAAAGTAAACTAAATTACAACTAAGGTAGGCTAAATAATAATTAAAAGCAAGCTAGTTTCGTTTAGTTTAGTTTAATTTTAGGCTAAGAACTGAATTGAAATACCCACATAAAACACATGGCACCCTCTATAAACTAAGACTGAACTAATGACTGTAAGACGTTTCAGTATGGGTCTCAGTCACAAATTCTCCTCCCCAACCCTAAAAATTCTTGCTTGTAATAATAATTGCAAGAAGAGGATTTTTAATAAAGGCAAAGATTGGTAGCTAGGTAGGCCTCAGGCAAGGGAATTCAGGAGTAAGGCCAGCGAGGCGGTTGGAGCGGCGTAATTCTGTGAACACCCGTCTGGCCTGTCGGAGCCGATTAGGGATCGGTTTGCGTTTAGGGGTCCTGCCTTCTGCATAAGTGGCATACCTAGGTTACCCACCTTTTACTCTTGTGCAGAGGCACCGGGGTAGGTTCAGGCTGTGTTTCATCGTCAAGAACTTCACGATTGAGTGAGTCAACATCCAATGGCACAGGTATCCCTCCCTGGGCTTCATTCGGTATTGTGCTCCCAGACTCTTCTCCATGTTGGGACCCAGAACTGGTACAAGACAAATTTGAATTACTTGTGGGCAAAGCGGTGGTCGAGTTTGCACTCCAGGATGTTAAGAGGTGATGACGTAAAAGGCCCCAAACTACGGTCGGTAGCTTCTGTGTCACTGGGGGGTTGAGCCGTTAGGGTCCCCAGGGTCACAATAGAAGAGCTATTATTTGATGATATGATTGTAGAGGAATCCGAGGTATCATTCAGTGTATCTTGACGTAAGACGGTAAGCAAGCCTTGGTGAAATAATCTGTTCCGTTTAACTCCTCGACGAATTTAACGTCACAGGCAACGTCGACAATACCTGTAATTCGGTCAAACAATTTGTACCCCTGACGTGTCTTATTAAAACCTATGTAAATCCTTGGGGAAGCGGTCGGCCCAAATTTCTGAGGCCCAAATTTCTGCTCTTGTACTAGAGGATGTATATGGACGTATGCTAAGCATCCAAATCTCTTTAATTTGGTCATGTCCAGGACTTTTCCACTCCAGGCTAGGTAAGGTGAGATTTCTTCTTCCAGTGGCATTGTACTGAGGCTATTATGTAATAGGGCTGGTTCTAAACATGCTTCTCCCCAGAAACACTGAGGTTAGTACGTGCTGTTAGCGACAAAAAGTGCCAAAACATTTCAGTTCCGGCAACAAGCTGCATATTGCACATGGAAGCTGTACACACATTGTAGTTTCCAAATCCACCGGGAGACACTCCCGGAAGTGACGACGTAAGCCGTGATGACGTAATCTAATGGCCACCGTGCGACATACTAAATGTCTATTATCTCCGGAACTAATCGATCAATCCTAACGTGTGACCTCTTGTTGGAAAGATAATTTAATTTGCGAAAAGAAATGCCTGAACAATATATGCCATAAATTTGTTCGTTTTGGTTTAATCTGACGAAAAACGTAAAATTACTGCTGTGTGATATGTTAATTCTCAGTTATCTGCGGAACTAACAGATCAATCTTGTGGTGTAACCTATCGTTCAAAAGATAATTTAATTGGTTAAAAGAAATGCCAGAGCAATTTTGCCGTATATACAGGGTGTAACAAAAGGTCGTGTCCAAACTTAGGTGACTAATTTCTTAGGTCAAATTAAGAATATAATTCATATAATCATTTGGCCAAAAACGTCTTATTCTTTGGTTATCGCATGAATTAAGAACCCAAATTCCAGCTCCGCCTCCCCACCTCCGCCCACGCTCTGGCTATGCAAAAACATATTGGCTATGCAAAAACCTATAGCAAAAACAAAACCACCGTTGGAATTTTCGAACATGTCCGAAACTCATTGGCTCGACGGTGTCAAACCTGCATTAATGTTCAGGGAAGAAACTTTGAACAATTAATGTAACTGCTATCCCCCCAACCATACACAGGAACCAGGTGTCTTTGGGAAATAATAACATTTTAATATTTCTTTTATTTTTACGAACCACTCCAGCACTTCATGGAATTAACGTCGTCTGCAGGGCATTTGCAAACCTGCTCCAACACCCAGGGAAGGATATTTGACGAATTATTGTGAACCATCTCGCATTGCTGACAAGGACTCGTCACAATATCACCGAACGTACAATAGCTGGACTATTAAATCGATTTTATTTTATTTATTTAAACCTCCAACACTGTAGTAAGAGAAGGACAACAGATTCCGACAGCAGCAGACCAATAATCCAGCTGCTGCACTTTCGTGCAGTGTTAAGTGATTCCCTTTGACCCAGTAGTACTGTTATGGGCCTTTTCCAATTTCACAATGTTTTCTTATTTTAATTTCTACCTGTGCAGAACTGATGTTCGTGTTTAATACTTCGCTTTATAAAACCTCTATGGTATTTTCAGTTCTACATTAACACCGACTAACGAAGTTTTAGAACAATTGTTGCTTCCCCTCCAGGACAAATTGTTTGGCAATAGAGATATTTTTCCTTTATTCTGATTTTGATTCTTAACAGTTTGTTCTCTACCTTCAGTTCATTTTCTTCATTCACTACCTTCCTATTCTGATTTGTTTTTGCAATAGCCAGAGCGTGGGTGGAGGTGGGGAGGCGAAGTTGGAATTTGGGTTCTTAATTCATGCGATAACCAAAGAACAAGACGTGTTTGGCCAAATGTTTATATGAATTATATTCTTAGTTTGACCTAAGGAATTAGTCACCTAAGTTTGGACACGACCTTTTGTTACACCCTGCATATATCAGTTTTTGTTTAATATATAGAAAAACATATTATAGCATTATAAAAATGACCGCCATGCGATATACTAATCTGTAGTATCTCCGAAACGAATATATCAATCTTATCCTGCGACCTATTGTTGGAAATCTATATATATATTTCGCTAATGAGCAGTGAGATATTGATTATGATATTTATTAGAGCTTACTGGCCTGTTACAGCATGTGCTCAAACTACTCTACTTACATCTAACTAATATTAAACCACGGCTGTGACGTCACGCTAACTCAACGCCACGCTAAATTTCCGTAGGTTAAATCCCGTTAACCGTGAGCGGAAGTGTGCGTCATCGCAAAAAGTGTGGGTTATCAAGTTACCCCACACTTTTACCGATAATCCACAATTTTGTCGATAACTCAACACTTTTGACACTTCCAGATCACGCGATGGGAACGCACACACCACAACCAAAATTATACAGCGTTAAAACCGTAACGCTATGAAAACGTACAAAAGGAATTACTTAACTTGCCAGGATATCCCAAATGAAATCCTTTACCTGCTAACGCTCACATGTCTGGCTGGCCAATTCCAAGTTTATTCCCTCCGTCTAACTCTTCTCTCCCCCCCCCCCTCCACAACCTAAAATGGAATGACCTTCATTCCTACCGATTCACCTATTAGGGTATTACTGGTGATTTTAAACAGTTCTCAAACTACAAACGAACAAAAAGAATTACTTACCTTGCGAGAATGTCGGCACAATGTCCTTCTATCCCTGCTTCATCACATATCGAAGTTTATTCTTTCCGAACAGAGCGAGCGAGCCAGCTTACAAGCTAAACTTTGCGAAACGACGCGTCGTCTAACTCCCACCCACCTTCCAGAAACTTGAGCGTAGCCTACAATCTGCCTACCTGCCAAAGGAATCGTCCAACACCCACTCCCCCTCCACAAATTAAAATGGAATGACCTTCACTGATTTGACATAAGGTATTACCGTATTTCTTGAAGCAATTTTCACAAACACAAAACGTTTTAATTAAATAAGAATTAGCTTGACGTCCCAACCGTGATTTAAATAATTTATTGTTTAAATCGATCGGTTATCGATTTTTAACCAACGGGTGCGATTATTGTCCGGTTCTCGTATGCAAATGGTCTCGGGCTCCGCCCTCGACCTATTTGCATACTCGATCCGGCCAATAATCGCACCCGTCGGTTAAAAACTGATAACCGCTCGATTTTAACCAA
>JAHWFP010215501.1:0-11987 GCA_023313725.1 Lithobius niger
AAACTTACATCTCACGGACGAATTACCTGCCGGATGAGGCTTATTTTATCAGTTTTTTCCGCAGTGGTTTGGTGGAGGAATTTTGATACTTTTACAATTGGTGTCTGAACATCACTGCGTAAATTTGTCCGATGAATAATAAGAGGGAAAAGCTGCTTTTACAGTTTCTGCTCAGACCAACATCTCCGATACGCCCCATCAAATTTTAATAAATTTTGGCATGTTTTCTAAAACGTACGACTGAGCATCGTTAAAATATTGAAGTGAGTCGTTGTTATAAACCTTATTCTGGTTTGTGTCTTATCTCAACTTAATTTTCATGTAAAGTCTTAATTTTCGCGTACAAATGTTTTCTTTCAACAAATGCTGCATTCCTTACTCCTATGACTTAAGTCTCGGCTGCCAATGTTAAAAAAGAAATTTTGATGCTAGATATGTTAACGAATAAGCTACCGCAAATCCTCTATTTGTAGCACGGGCTACCGGTTAAAACTGAAGCCATTTTGACCCGGCTACAATTAGAGACTCGGTTTACCGGCTACTACAAAATTTAGAAAGGAAATATATGGTAAGTAGTAAATGTGTCTGACATTAAGAACGGTAAATAATGTTGCACGAATGCTTTTACCATTAATTACTCTTTAGTTTGGATACTGTGTCTGTTTATGCGATGGATGTGCACTTTTATATAATTTTTTCGAAATCAAGTCATTTTGACCCAGCCACTACTAGAGACCGGCTACTACTCATTAATGACTGGGGAAGCACCCGGCTACAATTAGAGACCGGCTACAATTGAGGACCAGCCACAAATAGAGGTTTTACGGTATGTCAAATTTGGTAAATAAGCTCTGTCATATTTAGTGACAAATTTGACCTATGTCGTTTCAGCTCCGTTAGAGCCTGAGCTGAAACCCTAAAAGTAGTGTTGGGCTTCTTGGTGTTTTCTGTGGGAAATGTTTTATTTATACGTTTCTCGTACGTTCCATAAATCTAATTGGCTGAAACCTGATGTCCTAATCATTACTCAATTAACGTTTTAGGCATTAATTGTTATTTGAAACAATGTGAAGCAGCCAAGCACTAATTAGAGAAAAACTACACGTTGCTAAGAAAAGATAAATACCAGGCACACGAAAATATGTTCAAAACAAAGTTAACTCACCGTGTAATAACACGGATGAAAAGGCGACACCCAACATTGCACCAAACTCACAATGTGTTTGTGGGATCGCTAATAAGCTTATGTGGATTTATGATGGCATTAACAAAATTCACCATAAATCTTCGTATTCTTGACATTAGTATGTATGGTCAGTAATCATCTGCACCTAGACTTGGAGCCAACTGCAGACTCCAAAATGGTTATTATTCATAAAGAATGGAGGTTCACATTCTGGTAGGTATTGGTACGGTCACACAATCGCAATACAAATGGCAAGCTTCTACAACTGGCTGTTGCTGCAAGAACTCTTTGGATTACTGCTGTTATAGGTTCCATTAAATTTTAACCTTCAAAATGTAATGGCTTTTATGTGTATCCAATTACGTTTGGAGCCAATGAAAGCAGATCTCAGGTTTAAGTGATTAGGTGCATCAGCTGGTACAAACCGAACTGAGATCTTGACTCACAGTTGAATTTAAAAAAAAACCGTATGAGCTACAACTTAATAGTTTCAGTGTTCTATGCGTTTTTTGTAATAGTTTAGGCAAGGTGCATAGTAAGTACATACATTCTTCATTAACACTCAGCATTTTCCTGGTTAAACTAGCTAACTTCGATTTCCTCCCATTGCATTGCTATGCCCAAGTGACTATATAGGACATCCTTACAAAAAATAAAATAAGGCCCCTATATACCACGTAGTTGGGTCTATACTAAGTCGTGCTCTTAAATGCAAAACTTAATAAAATACATAATAATGTTACCATCTCAACGACATCATTGCGTTTGAACTATGTTGCAGTGCTGCAGCATTATTCTTTGATGCCCTTTTCGTTCATGAAACAGTATTTTCTCTTTGTTGCATTGTGTCTAATTTCAAGAACCAAGCACTAGCGTAAAACCCAAATAAAAGCATTTGCTTATATTTCTTTTTTTTTTGGCTGCCTCGCTTCATTATGTGTGTGGAACCTTGTCGTATTCAATACATCATACATTCGTTACAACAAACTGTTGTTACACGACTTTTATCGCTGCAAGGGTTGTAGTTTTCAGCAGTGTTCTTTAAGCCAAATTACAAGCCGACCGTCAATTAATTAACAGAAAATATAATCAGAAAATCAAGAGTCATCAGAAATCATACAATGATAGACTCAGAAAATAGAAACGTTTTTTTCTTCGTTTGTATGGAGTGAAACAAAATAATTACAGCAGCCAACTTAATTACCCCATTCACACTATTGTGTACGCCTATATACTCATGAAGTTCAATGGAAAGTGAGCTTCTTAAAGATCGACATCGTCAAATTTACTTTAGTTTGACAAAAATTACTCACACTAACAGTTCACGCAATACCAAAAGTTCCATGTAATTGGTTATTTACAGGCGAATTTTCGATGGCTGAGATCTGCCACCTTCTTCAGGCGAAGCCTCGGAAACTTGCAAGCAACTGCACAAACGTTCACGAATTTTGAAATTTGTGAATGTTTGTGCAGTTGCTTGCAAGTTTCCGAGGTTTGGCCTGAAGAAGGTGGCAGATCTCAGCCATCGAAAATTCGCCTGTAAATAACCAATTACATGGAACTTTTGGTATTGCGTGAACTGTTAGTGTGAGTAAAAGTGAGCTTCATGAGGATTCTGTACGAACCCGAGCGAAACACAGCAAAGTTCTTCTTACACTGTGAAAAAAGAAACCGTAAATTACCAGTACAAATTTGGCGAGTTATTTCCTGTTCTATATGCTGTAAAATTACAGATGCCATATCGTTCAGTGAGTCACCTATGATGAAACAAGTGTTGATAAATGCTTCAGGGATTTCTTGGCTGAGATTACAAAAATCCACGACTGTCAAATCAGACTGGCGATTGAACAGTTAAATAACTGCAATGTGTATCAGTATAGAGGCTTGGTCTCAACCACAAGAAAAAGACGGAATCGCAGCATCGACCTTCGTACATGTGAGACTTAAAAAACACATTCTTCTCTGGGAACACATCTGGAGTCTGCTTCAAACAAACCTATGTTCGGCCGTGGTTGGTTTAAAAGACAATAAAGCTCACAAAATTCGTATCTGTTCATGACCTATTTCCATACTATTAACATCCACCAATCTTTAATATTTTACACAATGCGAACCATTTAGCATTGCAACAGCGATCATGAGCAAGTACTAAGCAAAGAAGGGTGACAGAAAAAAACTGTGCATAGCCCGACAGCAATGTTTCCCACAAGACACAGTAAAAGCAAATAAAGAATTAGTATTTCTGCTCCTAAATCATTTGTGGGCCATCTGCAGGATACGGAAAAACATTACTAGCAAGCCAATTCGTCAACATGGATTTTTAATTTGCCTTTACTGTGTCTTGATGGTAACATTGCTGTCGGGCTTTGGATTTTTTATTTACTGGTTGTTGAATTCCACAATTTTTTTCTGGTGACATTCGAATTTTTTCGGGCCAGGATGCGGCTCTTGAATTATAGTCGCCCGTGGCTGCAGCTGATGGTGGTGGCTAAGGGGTCTACTTTCAAGTATTTTTTCCCCTTCCGCAAGCGTTGCAATATTTTTGTTTTCCATGCAATCCTTTATAATTTTAATCGCATTATCACATTTTTCGATTGTTAATCTGGTAAGCACGCGATTAAGGTTACACATGTGATCCTAACGATGTTATTTTAGCTTTTTTTTTTATTTAGGGAGACCAAAACATCACGTTAGTTGCTGATAAAGATTCTGTGCGCAGCAACACAACCAAATTCAAGTGAAAATGGTGCTGCATTGGACGCCAATGCACAGCCAGTCTCAAGAGTGGAAAGCGCTGCCAATTTACAACAGGAAGAAAGGGCAGAGAAATTACTCAGGACCAGTAAAAGAACCCGCCACCTTGAAAGTCAATATTACTAAAACAAAACGTAGCCAAAATATGTTAGTGCTGGTGGTAAAACTTAAAACTAAAAAGTTTGAAAACGAGGACTGTAAAAGACAAATGTTTGCAGCATGGCTGTGCAAACTTGATCCTAATGCTGTGATAAAGCCTTGTGAAGGGAGTACTGTGAGTTTGCAGACGGTAAAGCTACCACCACGCCGCAAGGAGAAGTAACTCCGAAAGGTTTCATAAACGGACGACATTTTCTGGTGAATTTCATGATTTTCAAGAACCTGTCAGGTAATTGCATTTTACGACTAGAGTTTTGTGAGCCTGTGCATCGCGTGATTGATGTGGTGAATGAAAGAGGCTATTTTTTCCCAGGGAGGAAAGAAGGGCAACCATTTCCACTGCTAAACTGGACTACAGAAGACAACGTTATCATCAACAAACCAGTATAGAAAGTAGCTTTTGCACATGAAAAAAACAGTAACTTTAATGTCATCAATGACGAACAGTTAGCCGAACTAAATACTTGATGAAACTCAATGAAGACTGCTTCCCAGGGAAATACGGTCGAACCCGAGAGAACACAAAATTGAGTTCAATGCCACCCCAAACCCTCACGTCGCAAAATATCACCACCAAACGCCACAAATGCGAAAAGATGCAAAAAATTATTCATCAACTGCTTCTTGATGATAAAATCGAACCGACAATGAGTGAATGGTGATCTGGCTGCTTCTTGAGAAAGAAGAAGGACGGGGCATACAGACCCAATTCTCGACTACAGAGAATTGAATCAAATCAAAGAGAAGAGAACTAAATCAAGACCGATGGATTACTGACGCCACGGGTCAATGAAGTACAGGACTTACTAGCAGGAAAATCCTATGTTTCTAACTCGGACGGTGAGAATGGCTTCAACTAAGTTCCTCTACACCCGGATTCAATGGATTGTGAACTTTCAATTGCTCGCAAGGACCATTTAAATGGAAAGTGCTTCCCTTCGGACTCAAGAACTCTGCAGCAGAATTCCAGCGAACAATCAACATTGCCCTTGGAGATTTAGTAGGCGACGTCTGCATGATTTATGTCGATGACATAATTGTGGCGACCAACCCCTGCAAAGGCCACTTACAAGCTCTCTCCACGATCTTTGCACGGCACAGACAGCACAATTTGACCCTAAAACGGTCGAAATGCATTTTCTGTCACTTATAATGACCATACTCGGCTTATCAATTGGTGCAAATGTCATTCACTTAAAAGGTGAACACACTGCCGCGTTAGGAAGACTGGCAAAGAATTCCAAATATAAGTTTGCCCTTGCTGGTCTTGCCATGGGAACTACACGCACCCTCGCTTCCGCCTGCTTCACTGAGAGAGATCAGAGATGACAGGATGGCACAATTTTACCTCACTACTCCATCTCTTGGCAGTGTAAGTCTGAAAACTGATTCTTTTGCAATATCAAACTTTCTACCTCCTTACAGACCTTTGCAGCAGTGTTAGAGACAACAGCAGTGATGGATGACAAAGCACGTGCAGTAAACCTTGTCTTGTTGTCCCTTGTAGCCTTGTTGCCCTTGTGTGGTGCAGTGGCAACCTGGACCACTGTGACTGCACTGTGACTGAGGTTGGCGCTAATGACCAAGTTGTCGACGCGCCATTAAGCCTCGATGGCCCCCCCCCCCCCTTCTAGCCTAGGTAGCATAAGTATCAAACTGACCCCTCCCCTACAGTTTCATGACCTTCTGCTGCCTTACAACATTTACACCACTT
The DNA here is from genome assembly GCA_023313725.1 of Lithobius niger. Taxonomy (NCBI): domain Eukaryota; kingdom Metazoa; phylum Arthropoda; class Chilopoda; order Lithobiomorpha; family Lithobiidae; genus Lithobius; species Lithobius niger. The sequence goes on from JAHWFP010215501.1 coordinate 5,814, forward strand.
GGTTGGTTTTTTGTTGAAGAGCGCCCACCAATTCCTCGATGCTGACTGCTTTGTTAACCCTTTCACTTGTGATTTATTCTTATATTCATTCCTACCAAGAAAGGTAGAACAGCTACTGAGCTCGGCTGAAGCCTAGCCAGGTTCTACAGTGATTAGTGCACCGGACTTGCAGGTGGGAAGTTCTGGTTTCGAGTCCAAGTCATAGCAGTAGTCTTTTCTTTATTTTTCCAAATTATGTGTATTTTGGTAATTCGCAGTATCGATAACTTTAACCTCATTTTAACCAACAGTAAGGTTGTTGAGTCTTGCCCACTCGCTCAAGCTACTGCTGAGAAACTGCAACTGCTGTAAACACCCCCAAGGTTTTTTTGACTCCAGTTTAGATCCCCCCCCACATTTTTTTTTTTAAATTTCACCCGAAATTCTGAAGATAAAAAATATTTTGTGGCGTGGTAACATATGCAGAAACAGCACCCCCTGACGGGCTAAATGATTTGCCGCAATTGCATCGAAAACAGTCTCAAAAATTTTCGGCAATTTTATTTATACCTTGATCACAAATTTAAACAGAAAAACACTTAAAAGCAACCCAGTTCTAACGTGGCTTCTTGTTTATCGTTCCCCTATCTTGAGATGGACTACATCAGAAGCAAACATTTAAGCCGCATATCCAAATTAGTATAGTTAAGACCACCTTAGAGAAGCAGGTGCCATTCCTGGCGTACCAGTGCCAGACGGAAAGGTAACCTCCTCTGTCAGTCCAAGTAATAAAAGAGTACACCTTCATACCACTGCGCTGACAACTGACTGATAGCAACGAAGTAAATGCAGATTTTTGGACGGGTGTGAACTTTAGGTTCACAAAAAATGCATTTCTGGTAGCCGTTTAAAACATGGCTGAAAGAAGAGGTGCGCTCCCTACCATAAGGGCAAAGCTGCAAAATCTTCGTAAACTCGGATCAGGTAAAACCACCGTCCGAAGCAGAACCAGAAAGAAGCCACTAGATACATAGACACCCAAAATAAGCCCAACAATAATAACAAGCTCTAGCCAAGAAGCAGCAGCAAAAGTAGAAGAGTTCGCTCAGGAAGAACTGGAGCGTGTAGTAGCATTAGATTAGGGAAACAGCATAGCCCCTTATTTTCAAAGATCCTAGTGGAGAAAGTTTTGAATTGGCCTGCAATAATGTGGTCCAGGACGAGGTTGTCATGTGCCATCTCGGTCTCTGGCTCCCTAGCAACTTCCGAGAGCAACGAAGGAGAATCAGTTGCCAAGCACCCACCGCCCTCGCACGTAAAATAAGAATCAGTAAGGGTAGCGAGGAGGACCCATAGTCTGCTTCTGATGATTCGTTAACGTGTAATTTGTACGACTCAGGTTAGATGACTGGCTCCGAGTACGTAGTCGGAAGAGGAGATGACTATAAAAACACGAGCAATAGATCCATGAGCCCTTAATTCATTTACCGTGCTCTTCCCTGCCACACCAACACCTCAACCATCTGTGGCCACTACACACAAAAGGTATTGAAGAAAGGTGTTCGACAGAAGAAAGACGAAAAAAAGAGGTCTTGCCCCACGCCAGGTTTGAGCACTTCAGGTGGCACCTGATGAATTGGCATGGCGGGGGGGGGGGGGGGGGGGTTTACGCTTAATGGCGTTTCAACAGCTTGGTCATTAGCGCCAACCTCAGGATTAGCATGGCTTATACGATATCGACGTCGAAAAATTCATGCAGAGCAAAAGGCAGAGCCCTTCCCTGGAAAAGGGTTCGTCGAGTGAGTCCAGAAGCTTCATTTATTTAATTGCAGGCATGACCCATGCCCGGATGCATCTGGGTAAGGTGATTTGATCACCACCTTGAGAAGTGCAAGATCAAAAAATTCTCTGTGAAGTTCCGGCACCTCATGACATTACCCACAGATCCCACAGAAAGAGCCCGTGAAGAATCTGCTACCAATATCCTCTATGGGTATTATGACAAAGTTGCCGTTGCATATAAGATACACTTCATATCAGCCCATGGGAATAATTACGAAGAGGTAAGTATAGCATACTTCAATGTTTAATTTAGTGTGTTGGAGTGGTAGCATCCTTCTGACCAGTTCCTTCTTCAATAACTGTTTCTTGCAGCAAGTGGCACGATAAAACGTGCGAAAGCTGCATAGAATTATTACGTGAAGTGCGAACGCTTCAACCTGACCATGTACCATGAGTTGCACTACATTGCCCGTCTTCTACACAGACGAATACACATGGCGAAGTAGGAGGAGCAACTCTCACCTGACACCATCTATATTACCTGGTTTCATTCAACCAATTCTTCAGGTTTTAGAGGCCGAACCAAAATGGTACTGTCATTGACTTACAGACTCACTGATGCTATACAAGTAAATATTCCTTATGCACAATTGCTCATTGTACAACCATTGTAATTCCCACTAATGATTTTATGTCTCACAGAGGGTAAATCTCGCAAATGCGAAAGCCAAAATCCACACTAAAAAGGAGAGGGTGCCAGAGGAACACAGTTGTGTGTCTACATCTTGTCCTTCATGAGAGACTAGGTGGAGTTTACAATGACGTTGGAATGTTGGAAAACTGTATTTTATCTTGTGAAGTTCTAGAATGCATTAGCTGCATTATTACGCAACTAATTTGTGTCGTGTATTGTGAAATAGTTTTATTTGTGTTCAAAAATTATTGATTTTGTAGAACCATCATTAGCATCCCAAGTGTTTCTTGTAATTTTACGACGAGTTATTTGAGAAAGAGGATTGTAACTGTTGTATTACCAGTCTTTCAGTCCTCCTGATGGTGAAGAACTGGACTACCTTGGGTGCTTGGAACTTCCTTCTATTCATTTTAAGGCTAACCTCGAGGAGAACGGATGAAGACTTGTCACTGCTTGCATTAGAGGAGGAGTGTACTCAGTTACCATTGAGATCACGTACTTAAGTCAACAGAGTTGAATTTTTGACGATGTGTTGGGATTTTATCTGTCCACTTCCTAAAGTCCAGCTCTACCGTATCTTGCTTTCAGACCTTGGCAACATGTCTGGCAAACGTGGTTATGGACAGGAAATAGTCGCTGCGCCTAGACTCATTCATTGGCAGAATTTGGGCACAGTTTTCCAACATCGATGGCTCAGAAGGCAGGGTGTTTCTCATGGAGGATGGCCAGCCTGTCGATTCGACCTCCCATAACAAAGATAGGTCCCCCTTCCGCAATGCACAGAGTCATAACTACGTCCCATGAAAGCGCTAACATGAATATATTTTTCTAGCACTGGCAGACAATCAGTGCCGATATCATATGTGCACAACTGTAACAAGCTACGGCATTACAATGTTACATCGATATTGCAAAAAGGGGACAAGCGAAGCATGGTGGTCACGATGAGCCACAGTGAGGCGACCCAGTGGACCAAGGCAGTGGTATAACTAATTTATTACAATTTATTTATTTTCTGGTGTAATTATTAGTTTGCTTAAATGGTAAAATTTTGAGAAGATTTAAACAGGTCTCCAGCTAACAATGCCTATTTTGAATTTTTTAATCACAAAAACGTTTCCATTAACATAGACCAGTATACAGATTAAACCGCTGGCCCTTATCCATTATTAAGTCATGTCCATGTGATATGCACTAGTCATATCATGGTAAGCCATAACAAGTATTGTGAAGTGAACATAAAACTACACTGGCTTCTCGTTCTTCTCTTTGTAAATGGAGTAAAGGCATACCTAGACGCATTAGAATTTATAATGCTGTGGGTAAATTCTAGGGCGCAAATTTAAGTATGTCATCAGCTGCTTATTTATAGAACAACTTATTACGTAGAACAAACCAATAAATACACAGCTCAATTTATTTGGATTGTATTGACACGTTTTCTGTGGGTAGGTGATATGCCAGTTTCCAAAACCTGTTTCTGAGCAAACTTCCACAAGTTGTGGGGCACTTCCAGTATGACAAAAAAAAAAAGTTCTCGTTCCCCAAAATGTGATTGCATCATGTTGCATCATATTAATTTAATTACTGGCCAGTGAGAATGTGACATCACAGAAAGCAGAATTCAATCAAAACGTTAGTGTACGGGTATTAAACAATAGTCCGAATTAGGACAAAATTCTCAAGGAAATAAACTTTATATTTTTGTCCTGAATTGATGTGTCCGTAATAGATTTCGGCTTTTTACGGTTTTATTGCATGCAGTTATGTTAGATATGTACAGTAAGCGACAACGGGTTTGTCCATTCAACAATGGTCATTTTAACAATACAACAATATTGAGGGACGTGCTTTCAGCGTGGAGCAGTATTGTTTAAAGGAATATCTGAACAAACTAAATAGCCTGCAAGAAGGTCTACATAAATTTTTAGTTTTTACGAAAAGAAAAAAAAACGTAGCATCTGGGTAATGCAGTGAAGACCACTGTGCAGCAATCTGAATGAATAAAAAAAATCAGTTGATATCATGTGGTTGGTATTGGAACACGATGACACGTGAGTTTATTTGTTATTTTTCGTTTAGAAGGCCCCTGGGTCCCTGGGTGCTTAGGTCCCTGGGTGTTTGTATTCTCAAAGTAGTTTGCTTTTTGTTCTTAGGTCTTAATCTGTAAAACAAACTAACGGACTGTGTGTGTGTGGGGGGGCTTCTTGTTTCTTGTTACAGTTAAGCGATTTGGTGGATTTTAATTTTGTCAACAACAACGTATACATTTTTTGTGTGTTATAAATACATGAATGTGATTAGGTGAATTTAGTCTATCAACAACAAATGTAAGCAGGTTGAATAATTTTTTATGTTTGGTTTGATTTATTTGACTGATTTCAATTTATGTAACTCATGCATATTATTTTCTTAACAACTAAACTTCTACAAAGCAAACCAAGCCTTGGCATTGTTTTTAAATAATCCCTGGTAACCTGCGTAAAGGCTACTGAATACCAAGACTGACAACAATACCCGACTCCTCTGTCCACGAACTGCGAGCTTCATTGTTAGTAGCGTTCATTGTTGTATGGACAAACTCGTTGTCGCCTACTGTATATACATCATTTGAATAGACTCCCGAACATGTCAGCAAGTTTACGAAGACCCCTACAATGATCGAAGAGGTGCACTACTAAACTTTAAAAGCTCGTGGTAAACAAGCAAAAAGTCGAAATACTGTTTCTGAATTTTACATTCCTATGCGGTTTGAGTATTCTTAGAGCTTGAATCCTTGGATTGAAACATTAAGTGCAGAATTACATATGGCCCACATGGCTTCCTTTTATTAAACAAGTGGAAATGTGGATATTACCCTGACAGATGGAATGGGAAATTAGAAGAAAAAATAGTAAACTTTATTGCAGCTTATCCATTATAATTACCCAATTTCAACTCTAGTGTTTACGAGTGAACATTGAAACTTGCTATGCTAGTCGATATCCATCATTAAATTATATACCTCTGTGGTATAAACTGGGCTTACAACAGCAAGGTATTAAGAAAAGTGGACAACGGTATGTTAGACTACACTGGGCATTCTTATGTTTCCTTTGCAAATTCTCATACCCAACATCTAGACAAGTTTGCTAGTACTTGTCATATATCAAAGGAGACATGTTCAGTTTTTATTTGTTTATTGATTTATTCAACAAGTGGTATTGTTGGAAGCTCCTACTCCACAATGGACCATTGTACATTGACGCAATTCATCATATGACAGTCCTGTCTTTTATAATATGTTAAACGTCATCATGGTGAAAAGGATGCATTCTCTTCTTTGTCACACCAAATATTTATTCAGTTTTCATTTAAGCATTTATTTATTTATAAATTGTATATGTTTGGTTGAAACGTGAAATTGGTAAAGTGGCCATAAAATGAAGTGCAGGAATTAGAAATTGGGTTTTGTGTGTAGGTAGTAAATTGAATAGTGTAGTGAAGTCGCAACTCACACCGAAGCAATGAGATGGTAAAAGTTTAAACATGTCTGCATTAAAAAAGAAAAAAAAAGGAATTATATGTTATGACAAGTGTTTCTCACGAGACAGGTCAGTACTGCCTTGTCTTGGGTTTCTTCAGGATGATCTTCGTCTCATCACATCTGAACAATGAAACGGGGTTACGAAATGAGTTTTAGAAGGCCAAGTTTGGTTTTAATTTAGATAGTTTCTGGA
>JAHWFP010215511.1:0-14790 GCA_023313725.1 Lithobius niger
TTTTTTTTTTTTTAGCTCTGGCACTTTATCTGAAACCAGAGTTGAGCGTATTTCACGATGATGAGGATAAATACCTTATGCGGTGAAACAGCTTGAAAATTGTTGGAAATGGGCAGTCTTTGTGCCCTGACAAGCAGTAGTTGTATTTCAATCAAGTGCACAATCTGTATCAATCTGATAAAAGTGCGTGAAGACCGTTGATTTCAGCTAACTACTGACTACTGACTAATTCCGCTCATATAATTTAAATTATGCTACAGATATGAATGATTTTGGTATTCAGCACTCTTTTTAACTCCAATACGTGCCTTTTAAGGTTTGACGTTTGCGGAGGCATTAACAAAAAAGATTGCAATCATTTGTAATGCTATTTTTTTGTAAGTTGGGAAAACGCCACCGGTGATCAAAATAAGCATTACTCATTTATTCTTTATTCATACTTAAGCTTTCTTTCTTTCTTTCAGTTTTATTGAGGCCGTGACCCAAGTCTTACGCCCCACAACAAAGTCCAAATCTACAAACTACACCTCTACCACACAAAAGCACTATACACCACAATAACCACTAAAACACTAGAAACACTGAACACACAAAACTCCCAAAATATCAGGAATACTAGCAACATTGGAAACATTTGCATCACCAAAGTGACGGCACTCTCAAAAATTCCAGGAACACTAGGTGGAAAACATCAGAAACTTCACTACAGTCCAACAGCGCACACATTTCACCATATCTTCACTGCCGCAGTCCACTTGGCACACCCCACTCACTGCGCTCACTTATCCCAGTTATCGTTATGCACTCCCAATTGCCACTGTAACCACAAAGCACAGCTATCAGCATAGCAGACACAAGACATCTCTAGGAACCAGGAACCAGCCGTAGCACTCACACCCCAATGTCAGATTCCCTGCAAAACCTTGCAATCGCACGAAGCTTGCCCACCGGATTGCTTCCCGTGTCATGAGCAAGCAGATGAGAAGAACAAGTAACAATGCAAACAGATTACCAGAGACAATCTGCAACACAACATTGTTGATAAAATGCACACGCTACTTGTTTGTAGTAGGGCGCATGGCTTCGGGCCACTAAGCTCTTAATAAATCCGCAGTCCACGCTACTTATTGTTGATGGTTGAATGGAATTTTATATGATTGACGTACTCACTCCAGCAAAACTTAAAAAAAATTAATATCTCCGTTCGTATTCGATATTTTTCGACCAAACTTGGCCAGATAGTAGATGAATGGGCAGTGAAAACAATAAGACGCCATAAAAAAAAACTACAAAAGAAATTATATCTAAAACAAACCCACAAGGGTGAAAGAACCTGACAAGTTTCAGCCAATCAAAGTAGTGATATCAGAGCCAAAACGGCTGCCACCAACTTACTACATTAGTTGTCAATCTATTCCCACCGACTATTACCTCACACGTTAAATCAAAAACTTGACCATTGCTACCGATAACAGCAATGGTCAGGTTTTTGATTTAACCTTTGATCTAATACTCGGTGGGATTAGCTTGGCAACTAATGTAGTAACTTGGTGGCAGCCTTTTTGGCTCTGATACTGACTACTGATTACTGACTACTGACTACTGCCTAATTCCGCTTATATAAATAAATTATGCGACAGATACAAATGAAAGTTCGTATTGAACACTCTTTTAACTCCAACACGTGCCTTTTATGGTTTGACGTTTGTGGAGGCATTACCTAAAAAGATTGCAATCATTTGTAATGCTATTTTTCTGCATGTTGGGAAAACGCCACCGGTGATCAAAATAAGCATTACTTTTTATTATTTATTTATTTATTTATTCACACTTAAGCTGAGCAGAAACCATTATGCTATGCGCTCAATATACAAATGGACTACTTACAAACTACTTACTCTACGTACTACTTACTCTACGCACTCGTACGGCTAGCTTCTACCACACCTCCACTGTTACCTACAATTCAAACCACCACATGGTGACACAGAACCCCAGTACTGCCCGAAGGCCACGGAACGAGTTACTTTCCGCACCCAAACATCCACCAATGTGCTCCCACGCATTGCAATTCTCCTCAAGTGCGCCCACTGCCTACACTCCAGTAGAAAGTGCGAAACTGTCTCTTCCAGTGCCCCACATGCACAGGCCGCAGAGCCCCTCCAACCCAGCCGAAATTTGTGGCCGTTGAGGATGGCATGCCCGGTCCGCAACCGCGACAAAAGACCCGCATCTCGCCTACCAAGGCGACCGAGAAGAAGAGGGGGAGCAGTAACTTCCGGGTGCAGAGCATACAGTTGCCTACCTGTAGGGGCGCTGTCCCACCGTGTCTGCTACTCCTAGCGGGAGGCAGCACACAAGGTGGGGTAAAGATCCTGAGCTGAAAGCCGACATAATACCACATTATTCCTTCAGCGCTGGACAATTCATACGCGGCCTCGTTTCTAGGGATGCCACAGTGGCCGGGGACCCTCTGGAGCCGAACTACACAACCCATGCTGACGGCTCCCCGGAGCTTCAGACCTACCTCCATGACAATCAGGTGGGACACCCACCAGCGTCCTGAATGACTCCTGCAAAAAGGAGAGAGCTGCCTTTGAATCAGAAAGGATGCAGAACCTGGGCACCCGAAGATTCAGGCTAACATCAAGCGCGACCGATATAGCCGCCAGCTCTCCCACAAAACTCGATGGGACCACCTGAAAATGCCGAGTTAGTCCCAAATTAAAATCCTGCACAAAAACTTCGACTCCCCCAGACCACGTGTCCTTGCAGAACGAGTCATCACAGAAGACCCGAACCTCCTCAGTGTGGCCCACCTCGCCTGGTTGCACACGAAACAAATAAACCAACGCCCCACACAAGTCCCAGGGACAGGCAGGGACAATCACCGCGTGGAGGCCAAACCGCCGAAGGGAGACATTCCCTAGCAGCTGGCCCGAAGACCAAGGAGCCCAAGGTGCTGCCTGGCCAGAGGACCTAGCAAGATGCAGTCCAACAGAATATGCGCCACCAGGTCAACTGCCCCTCTCGCCACCATGCGGAGGCACACTGCAACCAGTAGCTCCCTCGCCCTCAACTCCAAGGGCTGCTCGCCTGTCTCGACCAGAAGGACAAGCACTGGGGTGGACAGGAGGCAACCCGTAACAGAGCGGAGGCAGTCATTGACCACAAATTGCAGTACAGCAAGGGCCCTCTTGCAACCAGCCAAGAAAGGTAGGTGGAAGTTAGCGGCAGACCTAATATAAGCCCTGTAAAAGGAAGACAAGCCAGACCGTTTGGCAGTAAGCCCACATGAAGAGCCCACTTTCAAAGCCCCATGCCTGGACACAAGGGTCCCCTTCACAGCGTCAAGTTCCGAGGACCAAGCCAAGCCTGAATACCGCACAGACTTAACAGAGTTCACCTCTGCCACACCCACACATATGGTCACAGGGCTGAACGGACCACTGATGAAAAGAACGAGTTCGGACTTCTGGGGAGAGAAAGCCAGACCTCTATCCACCAGGAGACTCTGACCTCTGCCAACCACAAACTCCAGAGCAGTAACTAGGGTTACAAGGTCCCGCCCAACAACCCACACTACCGGGTCATCGGCATAGGATACGACATTGGCAGACAGCGCCAGTTTTCCACAAGGACCTCGTTGATTGCGACGGCAAACAGGAGGGGGCTGAGGCAGCTATCTTTCGGCAGCCTCCTGTCTGTATTCCCAACAGCAGACCAGAAACCACCAACCCGGGTGACAAAGCTACGCCCGCGAAGCAAGCCGAGGATGGCATGTACAGAGCCTCTTGGGCAGATGTACAGCAGGGCTGCCTCCACCCAATTCAGGTCAACTGTGTGGTATGCAGCTCTAATATCCAGAAAGACCACTGCGACAACACAGCTGTCCAGCAGGAGAACCACATCCTGCGCACCTCTACGCTTACGAAAGCCAAACTGGAGGCAGTAAAACCACTCGCTGCTCTCCAGGAATGCCTCCAGCCGCCTAGCGAGCATACGTTCCAGAACCTTACGGACACAAGAAACAAGGGCGATGGGGTGATAACTCATGACTGGGGACTGTGGCTTCCCATCGGCCCAAGACCGGGGTCAGGACCGAAAAGAGCCACACCTCTGGAGCTGGGGCACCGTCTAGCACTGCCTGAAAATGGAGAAAGAGTTCCCTGCGTGCCTCGTCGCCAAGGCCTCGTAAGTGGCTGTACAAGATACCATCAATACCAGGAGCGCCGCCTGGCTTGCAGAGTGGCCTCTAAGTCCACGGGCTGGAACGGAGAGGTAGCCTGGGACACACCCGAAGGTCGCACCTGGACTGGCCAGGAACCCAAGGGGGAGTCATACAGTGCCGAGAAGTTCAGGTGGAACGCCTCAGCCATGCGCACCCCCCAAAGGACCTGACCACTGCCATCAAAGATCCACGAGACACAAGGGGCCCTGTCACGTGGCAGGATGAGCCTCCAAACTTGGGCAGGGCGGCTGTCACCAGCAAGCTTTTCGCACAGCCTGTGGCCGTACAGAAGCCTTTCTCTCTGCAAAATGTAACGAGACTCATCCGAGACTCCCTGAAAACAGAACCAACGAAAATCAGAGGGCCACCTACGGAAGCGTATCCAAGCACTGCGCCTGTCCCAAACATCAACTGTACAAACGTGGGACCACCAGACAGGCTGTACTTTAGCTGAGGCACGAGAGCGCTTCACCCTAACCCCCGGCCTGAGTAAAGAACACCACCTGGCAACCCACGAGGTGTAGCCGCCAAGGAGCTCCACCCGAGAGACAGGGCACCTATTGCGGGGCCCTTCACAGTCCCAATCACCCCAAGCACCAACGCGGCACACCACAACCGGAAAATGGTCACTGCCACGAAGGTCATCTGATACCCCGAAGGCTAGATCGCCGGCTATCTCCTTAGAACTGAGAAAAAGATCTAGCACAGATTCCTGGACAACCCTACCATACCTCCTAACAAACGTGGGTGACACATTCTGTAGCACCACAAGGCCCAACTCCTCTAGAGAGGAAGCAAACATATTCCCCTCGCGTCATACCGTAGCCCTCCCCAGTTCAAGTGATGCGAGTTAAAATTTCCTCCAACAATAACGGGACAACGAAAGGACCTGACCCAGGAATGCCAGTCATCCCTCCCTACTCTCCCCACAACATGCACCGCCACACACGTGACCCAGCCCGGACTCCACCAGACTATGACCGCACAAATGTCAATGCCCGGGCAGGCCTGGGCTGCTGCCTCGACACTCGGCACTGAATCCTTGACAAACATGCGGACTCTCGAATCTCCACCACTAGCGAACACATCCAACACTCCAGTTCTTGGGAGACGAACTTCCAACACACCCAGTACACTACACACCCAGTACACTACACCACACCAGAACACTCCTCCACTTCGTGCATCTTACTCACAATACCCCTAGCGTTCCAAGTGCAAATATAAATTTACAAGAACAATAATGCTGAACTGAGCTCACCCCTAGACACAACACTTCCATCCAACTCCAAGCCAACCAAGTTACCACTGTATCCCTACTCGACACTACCCTCTGAGGAAATCGAAGGGCCAGGCAGCAACACAACCTCAATCTGAGCTTCGTTGGCCTCAACACCAACAACCACAGGGTCACAGCACTCCTTTCCACTTCCCACCACACAGCATACGGTACCTTCCTAAACGACCAAACAGAGCGAACCAAACGCACCACTGTTGGTGACAGTTTGGCTCATTCCCTGTTAATATCCGTGTTGATGCGGCTTGATTGACATCAACATCATCAGCGATGAATCTGTTTAGTCAAAACTGTTAGCTCGCGCATGCTCAAATCTCCACCCCAGCAAACCACCTCCCTGAGTGGTTCAGAATTTGGCGTTGCTTTCGCCTGTTCAGATCAATTAGCCAATCCTGGTCAAATCCATTAGCCAGGTCTGGTCGCGGTGATGGTATGACGTATCGAATACTCTGCTGAGCTTGTTGAGCTGTATTGTAGTTTAGGAAGGTACTGAACGGCTGACGCAACATCACTGCGCACGCGCGACGTCAAGTTTGGAGCCAAACTGTCTCTAACAGTGGTGCATTCTGTTTGCTCTGTTCGGTGCTCTAGGAAGGTACTGAGTCATTTTCACTTTCCACAACACAACACTCAGGCCCGAATGCTGAACTGAGTGAGTCTTCGCCCCTAGACTCACTGACTGCTTCACCTGGACCACCCAACACCTGGACCGACACGATCTCCTCAGACATGGAACCGGCTCCTTGGTCCAGATCAGGAGAAGGGACCACAGGGGCACACTCTAGAACACCGGAAGCCTCTGCACAAAGCACCTTGACCAAGGGAGTAGGGGAAGCCACTGCACGGGGCCGCTTGTTATTCCGCCGCCGCTGTTGCCAGCCACCACTCGCCAAAGAGTGCTCATCCGCTACTCCATTCACAGAACTAGGCTAACCGCCAACACCGTCGCCAGTTGGTGTGCTGGCCTGAATCACCACAGAGGGCTCACTACAGTACATGGGGCACTGGGGCAGACGGGACGGAAGCAGCATTCAGTCGGGCTGCGCGATCAGACACATGAACACAAGGGACATCCTTGGGGAATGCAGCATTACGGCGGCTACAGTAAACGTTGGGGCAACGTGAACGAATGTGCCCTCGCATTCCACACCGAAGGCAACGAGGGGCCCGGTCCGCAATGGGCAGGAGGGATGGTACTCCGTTTACGCCGATAACCTCCGGGACATTGTCCAAGCGAATCCTGTCCCCCAGGCACAGCACGACTACTCTTACCCCGGTGCGGCAATGAGCAATCCCTTCTAAGTCGTGAAGTTCATATTTGTGGCTCACAGGCATTCTGTTAGGGCCAGCTCCATATCTTTTGGGGTCGTCGCCACCGGCAGCTAGTGAAGTCTCACCCTAACAAGTCTGTCATGTAGGTCAAAGACCTTGGCCTCGAAGCCATTCAAGGATAATGTCCCTTTAGAGACCACCCGACGCTTGGCCTCTACATTGGAGAAGCTCACCTCAAACACATTGTTTGCTCGAAGCCAGCAGATTCCACTAACGTGTCGGAGGTCAACTAAATCGGCAAGAGATACGTGAGATATCGGCGTGAGATACGGTTTCCCCTCTTGATCAGCGATTATCACAACAGAGGATTCCATTAAAAAGTTCGACAGGCCATTTTATACAGTCGCTTCACCCATGCTAGGTCTCTGTTCTTCAGGTCCAGAGAGAAATCAAAAGAGCTGTAGTTCTCTTTGCCAACACCAAGCTCTTTGCCAACACCCAGCAACTTATTTCGACGACCCTACGCCGTCTCTGAATAGGATCGTGATTGCAGAACATTAGTGGTCTGCACCTGACAACCACGGACGTACACCCGTCCTTGACATGCCTGAGTGCTTCATTGTTTGGTACCTCGATACTAGACTGGCCGGGACCATTACCATTGTTGCTCGACTCATTATCATTCACCTCATTGTTACTTTTATCAACAACTCCTTCCGACAACCATCAATGACACCGAATACGTTCAGATCAAGTTCAGACACACCTCTCTGGCAAGCAAAGTCCACAGCCCGGCAATAAACTCCATGCTGCACAACACCTTCATCAATATCTTGCCGGGAAAGCAACCCAGCCACACGCAACTCCCTTAAAACCTCCTTCACTTTCCGTCTCTCAGCCTCTGCCATGTTAAGGAGTAACTTTTTATTAGTTAACGAGTAACAATGCAAACGGACTGCAAGAAATAATCGGCAACATAACATTGTTGATAAAATGTGTAATCCAGTTTACTAGGTAGGGTAAGCCGGATTATTGTCAGGATAGCTCAAAAATGTACGTAATATAAATAACACTAAGATGGCCGAAAAATAATGAGAATGTAGAGAGAAGCATGGATAAACAAAGGCTTTTAATATCCACTAGACGTTCCTTCTTGCAGTCCAGTTATATAATAATTAAGTGATTCAATGCACAAGGTATATTTCACAGTATTTGAATACGGCCTGGGCTGTGGGCCAATGCTTAATAAAATACAATACAATACAATACGCTGCTTATTGTTGATGGACACGGTCATTGTCGATAAAATGGGCACGCTGCTTATTGTTGATGGTTACGCTTTTTGCTGCATGGCGGCCACTAGCTTTCGTTCATTTCTGCTGATGTCCTTAGGTAAGAATAGCTTTTTGAAAGTTTTAACTGCTGTGACCAATTTTGAACTTCCATTGTTACGTTTAATTTAAACTTTGAAAGTTTTAAGTACTCTTCCTGGAATTCTGTCCAGAAAGCTCAACAAGCTAATCCACAACGACATCGTATTGCTGTCCATTGCGATAACGGGTTAAAAAGTCCCATGATTGTAATCCTGAGCGCCATTGTAATGGTGTCAAAAGAGCTTACGAAGCTAATCGGGACCTTCACCAACACCAACATGGCAACAAGGCAACCACCAAGTTTCCAGCTTAAAATAACAAGCCAACACAACACCCGACAAAATCACTGCTGAGCACAAGGCTGATCATTGCTATCTTGCTTGATTTGATATTTTATTGAGCCTACTCGGCCTTTAAGCCATCCACTCAGTCTATAAACTACTTACATACTAAACGAGAATCAAAACACAGTACAAACTGACCAAGATGCACAGCCATGACACTGCCCCCATGGGAATGCATAGGGGCATGAAACCAACCAGGGAGAACAGATCCAGAGTTACATATCAAACCTGCGTGTAGCCCGGCAGAAACCCAGGACTCGGCCCAACCTTCCTCCGCCGGGTGGATCATGAGGCGGGACCCCAAGGACCTCAGCCAAAGGTTTCCCCCTCCCCAACACAAACTGCCGTTGTGACGCCCAACGGGGACATTCCAATAGATAGTGCCTGACTGTCTCCGGCCCACCACCACAAACACACTCTGGCGACCTCACCCACCCCGGCGACCTCGCCCACCCCAAGCGGGCGAGATGGGTCCGAAGCAGGACATGGCCTGTGCGCAACCGTGACAACAGGCCAGCATCCCTGCGGGAAAGACCGTTCAGTAACCGCGGAGCAGCAGTCGAGGGATGCAAAGAGAAGAGTCGTCTCCCCATCGCACCCGTACCCCAAACCGCCTCCCATTCCCCCTGCACAGCCGTACCAACCACAGGCCTCAAATCACGTGGACCTAGAGCCATGCGCACTTCACTGCAACCCCCCTCTGCACCTCGGTGAGCCAGGGCATCAGCCTGCTCATTACCGAAAAGCCCTGAGTGCCCCTTCACCCACCCAATCAACACAAATATGCCTCGCAGACCCAAAGTGCGATTGGGTGCGAATACTGGAGCATCCGGAAACACCTCCCCAAGAAACCCAACCCCGCTAGAGAGTCTGTCAGAACACAAAATTCCGAGAAACCCAGTTCCGATCCCACATCAACAGCCACAGAGACTGCAACCAACTCGCCCACAAAAGCTGATGGGAGAGCAAAAACAGTGTACCCATACTCCATACGCAGCTCTGGGATGCACACCCCTACTCCCCCATTACACAAAGGAAGCGTCACAAAACACATGGGTGCAGGTACCCGGCAGAAGCACTGGAACCTAAGGATCCAGCATCGCCGATGCAAGAGCACCACACCACACCCACAGGGCCCAAGGATGCACAACACCGGCAACGGGTAGGCACCAAGACAACCCTGATCCAAGAGGGAAACACCTAGCCCTGGAGCACCAAGCAGCGCCGGGCATCAGGGGACAAGAGCCGATAATCGCAAAGAATGTAAGCAGGAAGATCCGCCTGGCTCCTCGCAATCGCCTGCAGGCAGAGCCTCATCAGTAACTCCTTTGCCCGGAACAACACAGGTTGCTCCCCCGACTCAACATGAATAGCATGAACAGGTGTCGAAGGCAAACAGACTGTAACCACCCTCAAGCAGTCATTCAGTGCAACCTGCAGCCCATCCATAGCCCGCCGCGAGGCAGCTAAAATCGGGGCATGAAAATCCGCACATGACCGCAAGTACACCCTGTATAGGTTCACAACCGTCCTGCGCAGCGCCACTGACCCATTTCCGACCAGCGACTTCAACACCCCGAGCCGGGTCGAGAGGTTCCTGCGAACAGCAGCCACATCATGCACCCAGCTAAGCTCAGAATCCAACCAGAAATCCAGATACCGGACCCACTGGGAGGACTGAACCTGGGTGCCATTCAAACAGAGAGATGCCTCACAAACTTGACCCCGCTTAAAAATCAGAGCTCAGTTTTGGCGCTGGCTAACTGGAGACCCCTGGCTGCAAGAGCTCGAGAGCCATTACTAATAGCAGCCTCCAGTGCTGTCGGGATTCCCGGCAGATCCCTACCTGTGAGCCAGACAGCCACGTCATCAGCATAGGCCACGACGTTGACAGCTAAACTCATTTCCACGAGGACAGCATTGATGACAACAGCGAAAAGCACCGGACTGAGGCAGCTCCCCTGAGGGAGTCCTCAGTCAGTGTCTCTAACCCCTGACCAAAAAGGCCCGACCCTAGTGGCAAAAGCCCGCCGCCCAAGCAGGGCAATGACCGCAGCCCTCACCTTGCGGATACCCCCCCCTGCCCGTCAAGCTCATGGCCAACCCACTGAACATTCACCAAGTCATAGGCTGCTCTGATATCCAGAAACACAGCCACAGCAAAACAATCATTTAGCCATGCCTCACGGATCCCAGATTCCAGAAACAGCATTGCATCTTGTGCCCCCCCCCCCCCCCCCGTGGTTGCGAAAGCCGAATTGTACACCAAACAGACGCCTCGAGCCCTCAAGTTGCCACACAAGCCTGCTCACAAGCATCCTCTCGTACACCTTTCGAGCACGAGACAGAAGTGTGATCGGCCGGTAACTCGCAACGGCTGAACGGACCTTACCCCTGCCCAAGACTGGAGTCAAGATAGAAAACATCCAAGACTGAGGCGGGGGGAGGGGGGGGGGTCAAACCAGCTTTGGAAGAAACCGAGGACTGCGCAGCAGCCCTCATTCCCCAAAGCCTGCAGATCCTTGTACGTTACCCGTCAATGCCCGCAGCACTGCCAGTCCGGCAGGCTGCAAGTGCAGCAGATAACTCCATTCTGGTCAGTGGGGAATCAGAACCGTCATCTCCCCCCCCCCCCTTGGTCCCCCATTTCCCCCCATGGGGGTGGGCCCCTCGGGGAATCTTACACTGAGGCAAAGTTGGCATAGAAAGCATAAGCCATGCTAGGTACAAGCAGACCCTCACCAGACCCACCAAAAACCCAAGAAAGCATAGGACGGGCATCCTGTGGCCGCACAAGAGCCCAAACCTTCGAGATCGGTAGGCCCTCTGAGACCCTAGCGCAGAGCCTGGCCCCAAAAAGCACCTTCTCCTTACGGAGGAGAAACCGCGTTTCCTGAGCAGTGCCGATGTACTCAAACCACCGTTCGTCGCTGCGATAACGCCAAAATCTCTGCCACGCACGACGCCTATCCCTGACCGCCAGAATACAGGCCGGCGACCACCAAATAAAGTGTGCCGAGCCCTACTAGCCGACAAACGCCCCCTCCGCCTCCTCATCCTTACCCACTTTTCCACCCATGGCGCAAAATCACCAGAATCAGCACTAGGGCAGGCCAGACGAGCCAGCACACCAAAAACCCTCCTCCCTCCGGTACCCCAGGTCAGCGCAACAGGGAAGTGGTCACTTCCCCGGAGGTCTGAAGAGACCTCAAACGCGACCCGAGCAGCCAGACTACTTGTGCAAAGAAACAAGTCCAGAACCGACTCCTGGATAGTTTTCCCATACCTGCATACGAAGGTTGGCACCACGGTCATGCCCAAACGATCCAAACTCCCAGCATCTACTCTACCCCTAGTATTGCAATTGATGCTCTCCCAGTGCCAATGGTGAGCGTTGAAATCCCTTCCTAAAATAACCGGGCCCAACAGGGATGACACCCACCCTTCCCATTCGGCTCCGACAACATTACCCGTCATGTGCAGAAAACCCACTCTTATCCACCCTTTTCCTCCTCCCCCTCCCCAATCCCGAATCCTGAACACACACGCGTCTACCCCACGAAAAGGGGGCGGGTGGTCGCAAACAGGAACCCATTCACGCACATAAGCCCTAAATCCCGGACCGCGACCCACTACACCCACAAACCCAGGAGGAACAGGGATAATACCAAAGGGAAGCCTAGTGTCCACCAGGCCCAAAACATCAACCTAAGACGACAATTTCCAATTGTCCGAGCAGATACTATCACAATTCATAAAAGTCAAAGTTTCAGTTTATCCTCAGAACTCACTGATATTGGAACGTCAATTTTCTCTTGTGGCCAGGCATACGTAGCTCTTTCTCGGGAAAATGAATTAGGAGGTGTCCATTTAATAAATTTCGATCTACAATCAATACGAGCCCAAGAACCGGCCTTCGTCGAATATAATCAGTTAAGACTGTTGTATCGTCCAGATCTTGAACAATTTGAAATATAAGGAGCCAAATGCAAAAAACTACAATTTAAAAACCGCACTTGGGTAGCAATTGAAAACCTGAGTAGTGTCCAAGAAGAAGTCAATGTGACAAGCCATAAAAAAATTAATTGCAACAACAGTGTTGCTTTAAATGGTAATTCTTTATTATATGTTCAGCAGGTGAAATACCTAGGCACGGTAATCTCGCCAGACCTAAGAGATGACAGTGATATTCTAAATCAGCGTAGAAATACCTGTATTAGGGCAAACACCATCCGTAGGTGGTTTTGTGGTTGCAGCCAGGAAGTTGTGGCCACTGCATATACTGCTTATATGTCACAAATCTACGGCATGCATCTGTGGACAAACGGTTCTACCCAGTGCCTGAACAGCCTCAGAGTGTGCTACAACAACGGCCTACGATTTTTGTTTGGCTTGCCCACCTGGAGCAGTGCCAGTATATTGTTTGCTACGATGGGTGTCCCTAGTTTTGGGAAAGTCCGCAGACAGAGGGCTTATGCGTTCCTGAGCAGGCTGTACTCCTCGGCAAATTCTATCGTGAAGGCAGTTGTGGACTCAAGTCTCCCTACTGTCAGGGAAACCCTGTCCTCTATGTGGGGATTACTTCAGTGGAGGCCATGAAAGTGGTTCAAGTGTTTTTATTGTCTGTCGTTGTTGTACTTTAGTGTTTTATTGTATATTTTTGTTTTACTTTGTAATGTCAATTATATGGACCCTTGCTGGTCTGAAATAAAGTTAAAGTTAAAGTTAAAGTATTCATGGATTTCCCAACCAAGATGGTGTCTCATGTTATGCAAATGCTGTGACGCAAAGTTTACTGAATATTGGCAACATTTAACAAGAACTGCTTAAAGAACAACTGCCAAATGCATTGAATTCTCTAGTGCAGTCGTATACAAAGAGAGACCCAGCCATTAATACAGTAATAGTTCGTCAATTTGTGGGACATCCATTTACGCAACAGCAACAACAACAGGATGGTTCAGAATTTCTTTTACGACTCGCCAATCGTTCAACAATATTAACTCAAGAAACGGAACACAGACAAAGGTTCATCACACGCTGCAATGACTGTTCTTAAAACACCACCTTAGAACAAGCAACACACATACTGTAATTATCTGTAGCGGCATCAGCACAAGGGAAGTACTAAACGGTGCAAGACTTGATATCTGCCGAACTTCCTGGAGACCACTTGGAAACTATAGATGTCCACAATGACAATCAACCAATGGTAAACAAAAAATGCAACTTGGAGCAGCACATAATATTGTCACAATTCTAATTATGGTCTGGAATGGCATTACAAAAAATACTGATGTCAAACTCACAGGAGTTCCAACAACTAAGATAGAAATTGGTAACAGTTTCTACCGCCCAATGTCGGCCGTTTTCCATCATGGAGATTCCACACATTCAGGCCATTACACCAGATACATTAGGCAAGGAAATACCTGGATGCACGCTAATGACTCGGATGTGCAAAAATCATGGCCAAAATTAGCAAAAGACATCTACTTACTTTTTTTAGAACGGAAAAAGTAGACTAACAAATAGCCAATTAGTCACGGATTACAATTTCAGTCAAAACACTTGAAATTGCAGTAGCTAGAAACAATAGCCATTTTATTTTCGAACTTATTTGATTGCGACCGATTTCGTACTTTGGAATGTGTTTCATTTGGCCTACTTTCCAGATATTCATTCAAAATTATTTGAATTAGGTGCCATTTACAAACTAATACGTACTAACTCCAAAATCCAAAAAGGAGCCTATATTTTGAGATGGGAGAGCATGAGACAAGGATAAGGACTGTGGAGTCGTCACTTGTGTGCTCCACAATGGCAGCCATCAATTTCATGTCTATATGTTAACCCTACCAAGATAACCCTTTAACCACTAAATAGGCTGTTCCATAATTGTATATAATCTTAAGTGTATCACATGACTTCCCTGTACTTAAGGAGCAGTAAACAGGAAGTTCGCTGTCTTATCAGCTGTAGCCTACACTCTGGTAGTCCGTGTGTTTATTACCATTGGTGCCCACGCTGGGCTAAGGTGTGTCCCCGCCTAGGACATCACAGTTGGCGACGAGTCCGGTACCTTTGGCAATCTTAAAAAACTTAAGCTTAACTGATAGGTCTTCAACCACATCTTTGCTCCATATTTGTGGTAAGTTGCAAATTTTTTTCATTTTGGCAATGAAAATTAGTGCTCTGAATTCCTATCAGAGTTTAAACTTTTTCAAACAGTGTTATTTTGACGTGGTAGTGCTGTGTGGTACGAAATGATAA
>JAHWFP010215517.1:0-26500 GCA_023313725.1 Lithobius niger
CCCCCCCCCCCCCCGCGCGGGTCGTCCATATTTGGCGGTGACGAGTCCGGTCTGTTCATCTACCATTGGTTCCATTCAGCGATCCGCTTCGGCCTCGTCCGTACTCACGATCCGCCCACTCCCCGACTCGGCAGCCTCCCTGCGTACCAGTCTAACGGTCTAACAAACGCGGCGACCTACCTACCCTGTGATTCCGTCATATGACCGGTCCGCTGTCCGGGGCGAGTTCACGAGCCGCATTCACCCTTCCTTTTTCCTACACCGCCTGCATGTTCAACAAGAGGAACAGAGGAAAGGAAGGGGTGGATCGGCGCCTGGGCTGCTGTACGCTCCACGCTCAACACCTACGAAGCCGCACCAGCGTTCCTGCGGCTGGCCCGCAGTCCAAGATAAATTGGAGGACGACTGCCGCTAGGATAAGACCCCCTTCAACACGCATGTTGTCTGCTCGACGGATCAGACAGCCACACACACAAAGGTATCCGTCCGCGTCACTACCCACTGCGCATCTCACTGAGCAGCCTCCATTGTTAAAACCGCAGGCGGTTCGATATGACTCATCTTACTTCTCTACCACCATCCTGCACGGTTGCTATTTCGACATCCGCGGCACACTCTGCCTTCCATTCCGGCCTATGCTCAGCTCAGCGATGCCACATCGTAAGGGGTCTCAACAAGGAACTGCTGGTTCACCCGGCGTCCTCCGCATCACCAGTCCTCTAGGAACCCTCCGCTTCAGAACATGTGAAGGTTCTTGAAAATAGGAATCATTGATCCTGCCATGCCCTGGGTCAATCCTTCCCTTTCTGAACCTTCACCTCTGCCTCTGCGTTTCAATATTGCACCTACGTCCCCAATCCTTTACAGCTGCTCCGCCGCCAGCTGGGTCGCCCTTGCACTACCACTCTCTAACACATGGTGCTAGAGGCCTACTCTGATCCGCGGTTCCCGTTCCTTGTCCTCTGCTCCGGCATTCCGCCTCCTATGCATTACAGACTACGCAACCTTTTCTGGTCTGCTATCCGGCGCCTCTACCTTCTCCGCATTGGACCTACGCAGCTTCTTCGCTCTCGGACTGGCTCCTCGGCCATTCCTATCTCCACCAACGTCATGTGTGGTTGTGCTACTTGCACTCCTTGATCCGCCTCCGCCGGCTATAATGTCTCGCACTACAGGTACACCTACAGGACGACTATTTCGCCCGACATCATCCTCCCCTGCTCCGGTGGATCCTTATGATCCTGAGATCAAGATCCTGGAACTTCCTGCAGGTGAGGACTCTATTGAAACCTGCCGATCCGCTAAATACGCCGCTCCTCCCTAATTTTCCAGCACCTGGTTGCTCCTCCAATGACACCGTTTCCTCATCCCGATTCCGTGCGGACGCCCGCGACCAGCCAACACCTGCGCTCCCTTCATGAGGGACTGCTGCCAACAAAAGCACACTTTTTCCATCTCAAACTGGTAACGGTTAGGAAGGTGGCTGCTGAGGCAACGGCTTCCCCTCCTCAGTCCCTTGGGTCGTTCCTTTCGCTCCTCTCAACACCTACACCGCCGGCGGGCCCAAATATAGGTTGTCCGTGCTCCCTTTGCTTTGCCACAGTCTACAATCTAAAAATACACAATGTTCTTCCTTCGTGACCCTTTCGGTTCCGATCGGCTAGGGCCTCCAATCCTCTCCCTCCATTTGCCACTTATGGCTCTTCCAGCCTGCCTGCGCTGTATCCTATTGACGGTCCTCCGGACAACACCAGCTGGCTCCTTCCGACTCCATGAATTTCCCCCACACAGCTACATCGGCTACCAGGACGCTGCTCCTCCCAGTTAACCTGGAGTACGTCTTCACACAGCCCCTCTCTGTCCTCTCCAGACCGTCATTAACACCTCTTCCCATCAAACAAGTACCTATCCGCCAAGTGCTTCTCACTCCGCTACCACACTGCCCCGGGCATGCAATATATGATCCCATATTACATTGGGCGGGCTGTTCCTCTCCTACAGCGCCTCTTACGCCGTGGCACTGTTGCTCATTCTCGCCACCGGGGCTCCCAAATGTTGCTACCCTAACAGTTTAGCGCGAATTCCCCTCGTCTTTGTTCTTCGCTCCTGACTTTAACCAACATGTCGTCCGACTCTTCATCTTCCGAGGATCCTGTGCCTGCCATGTTGTAACCTAATGCTCCTACCCCGGGTTCCTGTTGCTGCTTTGGGTGTACCGGTCAGAAGACTCTTCGATCCACACCCATGCTGCCAGCATCATAGGAAATGTGATGGATTGACAAAACGTTGCTCGATCTGTGTCACGATTTCACCCTCAAAATGGCAGGTCATTAGGAAAAGACAGTTGGAATCACGACAACGCGCGGCTTGTTGGGAAGGAAAAGCTGAAGGACGGGTCACTCCCACATCTTCCAAGTTCAAGACTTCCGTCACTACAATGCCCTCAACTAGGGCCAAAGATAAGGGTGTTTTTTCCGGCCCAAGCACTTCGATGGCCTCTTTCGGCCCATCACCCCTGCGTTCCTCTTTGCCTCCTTGCCATTTTGCCTTTTTCCTCCTTGCCTCTCACGCTCACTCCCGCGGTCCGCCTCAATCCTGCCACTGTGCCTTCCACACAAATCAAGATCGCCCGACCAGCCTTGGCCCCACCATGCTCCGTCCAAACCAAAGCCTCTACCATTTCGGCTTCCCGGCCTTGTGCTCCGCCTACCGTTACGTTTTCACCACAAGTGCGCCCGCCGCCACTCTCAGCATCTCCTCTATCCGGCCCACCCGGCCATGTCTCATCCTGTCGCAACACCACCCTCAACAACTCCTGCTCGTTTTCCGCCTGCCTCTGTTCTCTGGTCAACCCTAACCCGCGGTTTGAAAGAGATAGACTCAAACATTCGTTTCGTCTTGACCATGGCAGAAGGCTTCTCCTCCTAACTGTCCTCCTTGCGCGCCGAGAATGCAGTTTAATCGGAGCTTTGCAATTCAACTCCTGCGGACTCTCTACGAGTAGAAAACGCTCGTCTTCCCAATGAAAACGAGGCGCTTCTGGAAAATCTTGAATACCTCCAATGCCGCAATTATTCTTTAAGGGTCAACTATAGGCTCCTCAAAGCCAACCGTTTATGGTTGCCACCGATCCCGTCCTCACCACCTTGGCGGGCATACTATTGCGCCCGTTCGCCCACTAGACGCCTGCATGGTGCTCAGTCCGGACTGACCCGCCATCATCCTCCTGTGCTGCCTACGGAGTCCTGCATAACACCTTCGCCATCCCTCTCTGAGTTGCACCGATACGCCCCATCACCATCACCTTCTTCATTCTTTGATCCGTCTGCCACGGCTGCCATTTCCCTCACTCCAAAGTCAGCTTCTCCAGTCAACATTTTCGTCCCGTACTAGCCATCCGGGTCAATTTCTCGTCCTCTTTCAACTGCATGGGCCACGGCCGCCGCATCGCGGGACTGTGCTCTACTATCCAGCTACTCCGTATGGCAATTTGACGACGCTCCGGACATTGTCCCAGTGTTTCCTGGCATAGTCCACCACTCAACCTCCTCACGGGACCTTCACTGCTCACTGTGCTATTGCAAGGCCAAGGGAGTGGCTCTTGGGTTTCGTGCCCTCCATTAGTGCCTACCAACTTACCTTTGTGCTCAGCTATCGGACCATGAGGATCCTGCCCCATGACTCTCTCTTCCAGTCTTGAGTTGCGGGTTACGCATCCTCACCATGAATTGTGCTCCGCTCAAGAACGGACTATCCTCAATCCTGTACGACACGCCCGCTCCGCTTCCACTCCTACCAATTTCAATCACATTGCGCTCTCCATGCCGTCCCTCTCTGGATCGGCCTCCTGGCCCATCCCCGTGTCGATCACCTACCGCTCCTGCTCCTTTCGGATAAAGACCTGCTTCCGCTGCCTTTCAAGGTTGGCTGGTTTTCATTATTGCACTTGAATCAGTACCTTCGGCCCTGAGGTGTAAGACCCCTATGATCGCCCTTTTCCCATTGTGCATCTTCTTCCCATGGGACCGTGGTTCCCGGGAACAGGTATGGGTTCTCTGGGTGCTCTTCACCGGGATACGTTCCTTGGGTCGCCGGCTCGTAACGCGGGTACATGAACCTAGCTCACCATTCTGAGTGACGAAGGCTGCTAAATGAAAATCGGGTAATGTACATTTTCGTCAGCTATAAAAAGACTAAAATACCAGGGCCTGCACCTGGTTGATTTTAGTTTTTTATTGCCTATACGAAAATATTCATTACCTTCACCCGCCTGCCTCCCCTACGGACCTAGGTTCACAGAGGTAGGAGAAAGATGAGGAGAGAGACCGCGCTCCGGTTATATAGGCGAGCCCTGTTCTGGACATGCGCAGTGGTTACGAGCCCAGCAGGGAAGACAACTTTTAATCTAGGGAATAGAGCTCCAAAAGGGGGAACTGATAAATGAAATCAGGTAATGTTTTAGTCTTTTTAGGTTAACCCCGTTAAACATTTCATTTTCCAAGACCCATGGCTCAGCACAAACAGCCACTCACTGTGATAAGTTTTTGAACCCATGTATTAACATAGGCATAGACAGATTGCTCTAACTTCAAACTTTAACTTAAAATTTTATTTGAATTTGAGTACACATTTACTAAGGCTGCACCGATCCGATACCGATCCAGTTTTAAATATTTTGCCAATACCGATAACGATATCCAAAATTTAATCCCTAATTGTGTACCAGTGGTGCAACTTTCTTCAAAAATCCAATTATTAAAATATAAAAATTTCAAATACGAACCAACAGTGAAAAGATGGCTAGAAAGATACTCGGGGATTTCTTGAGCATAACGCTGCAAAATGCATGTCGATCTCGAACGGTTCCAGAGTTATCGATATTTCAGGGAAAGTTTTCGATACCGATACCACAAATATTGGCAACGAACCGATCCAGTATTGGAATCGTTTCTGCCTTAACATTTACATTAAAAATATATACGATTGCACTAATCTTAAGCAAAAAACTGTCTTTATATGCAACTTGTCTAGTCTAGTTACAAAATGGCATGCATTAACAGAACTATTGCACTGATCCTTACAGAAACAGAAACTGTGTTGTTAAGATTTATATGAACGTATTGTATTTATATAAACTGTATCATATAAATCCTATTATGTCTTTCTCAGATGTATGTTGGCAAACTAATTGAACCTGCCTACACTAGAATAGGATTCTTTGATGTGTTAACGGACAGTCACATAAAAAAGTAAGTGGTTAATAAACCTAACAAAAGCTATGAATAGTTGTCAACCTGTACGAATCGGACGCTAAGAATTTCTTTTTAAAACCAATTTTTAGGTTATACCGAAGTCAATTAGTAAAACGTGCCTGTCAGTATGAAGTTCCCGAGTGCATCGACAGTGCTGTCTCTCTTTACAAGCAATGGATGCTTAGCAATGGAACTGCAATGTAAGTTGAAATTGGCATGTACGCATTATAGTTTAATGCATGCTGTGCTGCAGATGTGTTAAAATAAATCAAATTTTCAAACTTTCCTAAACATAATACGAATAAAGGTAAACCGTTGCATATAGAGTTTTTCGCGATTTAAACAGAGAAATGGAATTTTTGTTTTTTGGTGCCATTGTTTGTCCCCTTTGCCCCTGACTGCAAGGCAAAATCTGTGCAAAATAGCAGTACAAATACGGTACCGTATCATTTTCAGACGTCACATTTTTATCAGTTGGTATCAAATACTTGTCCGTTTGAGGAAAATTATTACACACTAATTCGTATGCAATTACATGCATTGCAAATTTTACTTAGCAATGCCGTGCAGTGGCAAGTATTGGAACCAAAAGTTTGAAATTTCACCCAATGCCTACAGTTACGTAAAATGCATTTCCAGTTATCAAGTATTCCTTATTTATTTTTTATTGTTATTATTCTTTTATGTCTTTTTTACGTAAGTGTAAGACTGGCAACAGTTAGTTTTAAACCGTTCTTGCAACATCGCTAAATTTTGCATAACTGCAACACATTTACGATTTTACGTGGCCTAACAGGGTATGTTTTAAAATAACACTACTAAGTTCGCTAAAATTCACAACAGAACTTATACCCAGTCCAGCAAATTTTCGATATCACCCAGATATCTTCGTCAGGCTTCGAGGATTTCTCTGGCTTTCCACATCAACTACATCGTTGTTTGCTTCGTCGTCTGCTTTGCAGACTTTTGCATTCGAATTCGGCCGCGATCTCCAGTATTTACTGGGCTGCATGCGCTGTGCACTGAGTGTGAAGTGTGTGTTGTGAATTTTAGCGAACTTTGTAGTGTTACAGTATTTTGTAATGTATCGATCTTTTCACAGTATGACTTGCAGTGATGTTTTTCGAGGTATGTTTTAATGTAATACTTCCTATACAATTACAGTTTAGCTGGCAACTTAATGGAAGCAACAGTGTGCACCGCAATTCGTCATGGAGGTCATCGTCAGTGGGAATTTGCATGGAAGCAATACCTCACGACGACATCTAGTTCCGAAAGAGAAGCTCTGCTCAAGGGGATGGCTTGCACCAGAGAGCCATGGATACTGCTTAGGTAAGAAAAAATAAAAGTTGTCTGTTTTAACTTACCTTCCTGCCAACACCCTAGGATGTGGTAGTTCTTTAAAATCTAAATGTAAATCCTAATGACAGTCGTATTTTGAGTAAATTTTGAAACTGTTTTTAAAATATGGGATCAACATGAAACTGCAAACCTAAGCTACACAGGCTTGGTCCTGATGCAACTACCATAGTAGACTTTGGTAAACATTCTTATCTGTAGTGATGGTGCAATTGTCCTTGTAGATACCAGTTTTCTTAAAGATTTGTATAACGATGATAAACAATATACAGTAAATCGCCTACTAACAGCCCTGTCAAAGCCAAGCCCCCCACCCCCTCCCTAAAATGCTTTAAGGTCAGAAATCGTGAAATGACCCAGTTACAGACCTCCCATGGAGCCAAAGCTTTTTTAGAAGGTGTTTTCATCAAGAGCTATGCAACAAGTCCACACCAAAACTTTGAAACCTTGTAAACACTAGCAGCAGCCAAGACGCCAGAAGCCAAGATGTTTTTAGAAATTTTGTCTGCTAAAAGATCCCGTTTTGTAGGCTCTGTGGGGCCCCCCCCCCCCCAAACCAAAGTGAACCTAGAAGGAAAACTTACTTTTTTTTAAATTGACAATTTCTTTATTTTTTCTTTATGTCAAGTTGTGTGAATGTTGTTAGTTGACCGTAAAATAAACCAAAAATGAATTTAGCGACATCAAAATATGTTTTACCGTTTGACAGTTCTTGGATAAAGTCCCCTTCCCTCCTACTTTAAACCTTTCCCCGCTAGTACTCCAATAACGCATTCTGAGGTCGTTGGCCAAATCCTGTGTAATCTGCCTGCTTTCCTCCTCCCCAACCCCACCCACTCTATCGTCAACCAAGTGTTTCCAACTCTCTTCCTTAACCTTCAACTCTCCACCCCTAAAAATTATGAGAACCGTTCTTGGGTAGGTACTGGGTATAGCCAGTCGGTCATAATACCACTGTATTGGTATTCTTCCTTCATATTCATTCCTTGACTTTCTTTGGCAATGTCATATGAAGATAAAGCAAGCCAAAAGCAAAGGTTTTCGCGAGGAAGTGAATACGACAGGAACAAATAGAAATGAAGATGAAGGCCTGTCTGGAAACACACTAACATCTTCCAGTTAAAAAGTCAAAAAAACACGTAAGTTGGATTAGACAGGACGGAAAGCCAGTCGGCTCAGATGGTTTAAATAAATAGGGGTGCCAACCGATTCATGTTGCCTTTTGGACTTAAATGTCAGACTACCTGAGCGGGGAATCGAACCCACGACCTTTGCAACCAAGGCTGAGGTCCTACCGCTGAGCCACACTCACACGGCCTGAAGTAATCTGTATGTATTTAACCAAAGTTGAATGTAGGAAACTTTGCCGAAGCCAGATGAGCGAAAATCGGGTCTTCGCAATGGAGGAAAAGTTGGAGTTTTTAACAAACTGTTGGGTTCTAGATCAATGTCATGTTTTTTTTCAAAAGTGGTGCAAAATGGAAGAACTCGTTGTTTTCAACGTAAATGGCTGAACAAGTACCAATGACTGGATTACAGTGAAGGAAAAAATACGACATTTTGCAAAACGTGTGTGATTTTTGCGCCAGGAGAAGGCCAACAACTGCGTTCATTTAAACAGCATTCACTACTTATAAAGATGGTATTAAATTGTTTGACGTCCACATCCAGAAAAAAATTCCAGGAAAACTCACTGGAAAAATCGGACAATTTTCTGTTAATTCCGGAAAAATTAGGCACCAACTCGATACTGCTAGTAAAATACAAGTTCTGAAAATAAAGAATGGTAAGCAGAGACAAAGTAAATAATTTAGTTTTTTCCACGTCTAAAACTTCACTTTTCACGTAAATTTTCACGTAAATTGAGATGGACCTATATTATTTAATTTATTGGGCTTGGGTTATGGCTTTTGCCAATGCCATGCCTGTTATTTTACCAATTTAGTCAAGTTGCATGATGTTGTTACTGCAAATTATCGCATCTCGTAACTTTTAACATCAGGGTCGGCCTAAACATTTATGAAATTAATTGCGGATGTGGAAAATAATAGCAGGCCAACTTTTTATAGAAATCTTAAAATTACGACGAAAATAAACATTTAGGCTAATTAAAAATTGTTTTGATTATGTAAAATCGTCCATGAAGCCGGTGTAAATTGTCCTTTTTGCTTTAAGTAGGGCAAAATTTTGGCCATGTGTTAATATTCAGTTAATGTCTAGGTGGGAAAAAAGGGGGAGGGGGTTTGAGGCTTAATGGCGCTTTAACTGCTAGGTCATTAGTGCCAACCTCAGTGCAATGGTCTGGATTGACACTGCACCACACATTACAGAGAAGTTTTAGGTGGGTTTGGATTCATCTTATCATACACCTCTGTACCTCCTTCAAAATAAATAAAAAGAATTTAAAAAAAACTCGGACAAGAAGAGAAAAAATCCAGGAAACAAGGGTCTGGGAGATTGAAGTCCATGGAAAACCGGCAAAAAGCTGCATGAAAAGTTAAGTTTTTTTTATATTTATTGAACATTAACAAAAATCATTAACAACATTAACATTCTCCTGCATCATGGACAAGTGCTAAATAAATTGATCAAGAATATGTAAAACATAGTACCCTTCAGATAGGGCAGTTAGGAACAGTAAATTATTGCTTCAGCTTCCGGGGCTCTGCCCCAGACCCCGCTGGGGGACCTTTCAGTGGCGCAGCCAGGAAAAATATTCGGAGGGCCAACAAGCGGGTCTGGGGGGAGTCAAAAGTATACAGGGCGAGTCAAAAGTATTGACCCAGTGGATTTGGCAGCCGCATGATTTGGTTTAGCCGTGAAACAACCATCGATCATTGGTCATCAAAGAGGGGCCACGTTTTGAGATCATCCAGGGATGCCCCCACCCTGTCCCCCTTAAATAAATTTTCCACTTCCGGTTCCTTTAGGAATAGGACATTGGTCCCAATTTGAGATAAGTGCGGGCAGTTAATTTGTGCACTGATTTACATGCTGTTTTCTGCATTCACCACAACAACAGGAGCTATGACCAAAACACCAAATGTTGGCTTTATTGCATAAAATAATATCCTGAGCAGTTGTGTGTATTGGCTTATTTCATGTAATAATTACAGGGAACAGCAAACGTAACGAACTTGATAAGGGTTCAGCTAGCACAGGTTTGTATCACATGTAACAAACTAGTGTTCAACTTTGAACCGCATGTCGAGGTTCGAACACGTTTCAACAAATGTGCTGTCTGCCATATAAACATACTTTCTACATCAACTAGTTGAGTGGTACATCCCTTCCCGGGAATCTGTGAGCTAGAAGGAAGTCCTTTTGTGGACACTTACGGCACCAAGTATTGAGATCAAGCAGGGTCTTCCCCCCCCCCCCCCCCCACCCTGTTACCCTTGTTTTAACTTACGGTTCATTTAGGTTTGCCAGCGTGCTACAAACATGTGCACAAGCATGAGCTAGCCAAACCCTTATCAATTTCGTTATGTTTGCTATTATCTACTGTAATTATTACATGAAATAACCAATTCACACAACTGTTCATATTATTTTATGCAATAAAGCCAACATTTGTACTGTTTTTGGCCATAGCTTGTGCTATTGTGAACTGATTTACATGCTGTTTTCTGCATTTGCTGTGAATTGACTGCCCGCACATATCTTAAATTAGGATCAATGCCCTATTCTTAAAAGAACCGGACAATTTATTTAAGGGGCAGGGTGGGGGGACCCAGTGGCGTAACGTACAGGTAGGCTAGGTAAGCATTGCTTACGGGCCCCTGCAACTCGGGGGCCCGCCAGACGTCGAAGTAGGGACATGGGCAACATCATTGAGATTTTTGCATTACAAAAAGTATCGCCTTTAGAGCCTTAAGTAGTGAACTAACTACGGCATGTAAATAATTCATGTTCAAAGTGTGATACGTTATAAGTAAGTCCAAGTTCCCATTTAAGAAGTGTTATAATGTATCTAATAAAGCTTTTAATAATTCGACAGTTAAGTAGGCTAAAAAATACCACACAGACTTTTTTTTATATATTTTTTCAAACATATTTTTTGTTTGCATTACGAAGTAGTTTTTCTTGGCTGAAAGGTTGTTGATTGTTCAGGTAACATAAACCAAACATTGTACAGTATGTGTATCATTTGGCCCACGGCAGTCGAAAAGGTCAAAGATGGGGGGGGGGGGGGTAAATGGAGAGGGCCTGACCATGAATTTTGCTTATGGGCCCAGATACACTTTGTTACGCCACGGGGGGGACCCCCTCAGATGATCTAAAACGTGGCCCACTCCGTGGTAACCAACAATCGATGGTTGTTTGATGGCTAAACTTTTGACTCGCCCTGTATAGGAGTATGTCCACACATGCGCACATCGAGCCTACTGAGCTGGCAGGCAAAGCCTGCTATTCTCTCTAGGGGGAAGATTGCATTACAAGAAGGAATGCTTTAAATTGCAGGTAATGGTTATTTCCAACCGGAAACAAAAATTGACCAGGTGCCCTTGTATTTTGATGTTTTGGTCTAGTTTGGCCAGTGTTTTTTTTTTCTGTCACCCTCGTCCTCCCCCATACCAAGGCAATAAATAACGACTGGTTCTTTGGGAAAAAACTGAAGTGCAGCGCCACTGCTTCCACTACTCTTTTGTTTGCACCCTACAGATTTTGATGTTTTTAAAATATTGCATAGTTTTGTTGTGTCTTACATCATGGTTGTGTGCAGTAAATACATTTCTTTTGACAGGTATCTTAGGCGATCCATTACAGGTGATTCAGTTATTCGTTTCCACGACGCACGTCAAATACTCATCACTATTGGAAGGAGGAATCCTGTTGGAAAATACGTAGCTTTTGATTTTCTTCGGGAAAACTGGGATGTTTATTTAAAAGTGTAAGTAAATTTAATACTTTTGTACTTGCATTTTGTGTGCTGTCATGAATGTACAAGCCCAGAATAGCTTTTCTTCGTCCACTGCATTTTGGGGTTTTTAAATCGGCATTAAATCCATTTAATTTAAATCACATTCAAATTAATGAAAAAATTTGAATGTGATTTATACAAAGTTGATTTACGTAGATGAATTTAAATGGCTGTAAGGACAATGGAACCCAACTTTTTTAGCTACTAACTGTGTTAAAGCTGTTAGGAATTTGACACACATACCTGGATAGAAAGTATGTGGTAAAAGTTGCCAATTTTGTATTCCTTGCACTCGATAGGTGTGTTGGTCCTGGCTGTACATCTCTCGCTTTTACACACCCGCGTTGATCCCAATTATGGAAGTGTATATATTATAAGGAAGTGTGATTGCTTGTAGTTTTTATAGCCGACGAAAATATACATTACCTATTTTAATAGCAGTTTCCCCCTTTTGAGCTTATTTTCCCCTAGTCTTGAAAGTTGTCTTCCTTGCCAGGCTCGTACTGTACTACGCATGCGCGGGCTTAGGTCAGGTATATAAGCTCCGGCGCAGCCTTCCGTTGGCATCATTTCTCATAGGGCGATCGCCACGCGTGGTCGTTCTTTGAGCTTCCCCGTTCGACGTTCCTCCGCCTCCACCTCCCGTCGTCCTGCGGAATGTGCGTTCCTCCGCTCCTACGCCGGAGACGGTCGTTCCGCCTCCCACTGCTTCCATCCGGACCAGTGGATGATGCGCCGGCCTTTCTGTCCATGAACCGGTCTTCCTTAAAAAGACTCCATTCTCATCACTGCATTCCTTTGCCACATGCAGTCATTCTGCCCTCCGCCTCCGCCCACGGAAGAGCACTTTCCTCCGTTCTATGGAAGACGCCTCCCTCCGCTCTGCGGAAGGTGCCTCCCTCCGCTCTTCCTTTCAAGATTATCTTGCTTTCCGTTGCTTTGCAACAGTTTTATGGATGCTCCGCCTCCACCTCCGCCTTCGTCGTCCTGCGGAAGGTGCGTTCCTCCGCTCCTACGCCAGAGACGGTCGTTCCGCCTCCCACTGCTTCCCTCCGGACCAGTGGACGATGCGCCGGCCTTTTCGTCCATGGGCCAATCCTCTTCACAAAAACTCCATTCTCATCACTGCATTCCATTACCACATGCAGTCATTCTGCCCTCCGCCTCCGCCCGTGGAAGGGCGCTTCCCTCCGCTCTGCGGAAGACGCCTCCCTCCGCTCTGCTGAAGGCACCTCCCTCTGCTCTTCCTTTCAAGATTATCCTGCCTTCCGTTGCCTTGCAACGGTTTTATGGATACTTATCCATAACCGAAGGAACGGACAAAGTATCCATAAAACCGTTCCTTCGGTTATGGATGACTCTCCTCCGCCCTCACTGGGCTTACCATGTCCTTCCGTCATTCCACCGGAATGTTTTCTCGTCTACCATTCCTCTCTGGAACTACTTCAACGCGGCACTACGTCCCGTTTTTGATTCCAGCACCTTTGTTCTCGAACAAGCGTTCCGCCTCCCAATTTGGCCTCCTCCTACGGAGGTGTTCCGACTTTTTTTTATCACAACAACACGCCACATGACAGACGAACGCTCTTTCTTACCCTCCTTACGTTCCGCAGTATCAACTGGACAACGACATCCTTCTGACTCAACCAAGTCTCTCTTCTGAGCCTCCGCACATTGGAGTGCTCTCCTTACCATCCGTATATCATCGTCTCAATAGATGGAAGATGCCTTCGTTCCTGTCCACTTCCTTCCACCGCCCCTCCGCATCACCGTTTCTGGTGGTCCCTAACCCAAGACAGCTTGTGTCATCATGGAAAATTATTACCCCTCGCTTCCCCTGCTCGGGCAGGAACGCTCGGACAGGAACACCACAAATTTGAAACACTGTTCCTTGAATTTTCGGTGAAAAACTGATTGTGGAAGAATGATGTTACAAACTATTCTACAAACTTCGTCCACTTTCTTCAGAAGATAGATGCAAAAACTTAAGAGATTACATAAAGTCAGTCAGAATTCGAAACTGCCGCTGCAATGTCTCGCCCACTGATCTTTATACTTCGTTTAAGTATCGATTGCCACAGTCTTTTTTTCTTCCACAATTAATTTTCCACCGAAAATTCAAGGAACAGTGTTTCAAATTTGTGGTGGTGTGTTAGTTTTTCTTGTGATGTAGTCTGCCATGTAGTCTGTGATGTAGTCTGTAGTTTGTGATGTAGTCTGCCATTGCCTTCCGGTGTTTTGATATGTCTCTTTTCCACTTCTGGGGACAACCATACCTCGACCTCTTCGCTACAGGTCCAATGCCAAACTTCCCCACTTCGTCAGCCCGCTCCCCGACAGCCGAGCTTGGGCTGTGGACGCCTTGACACTGTATTGGAGTCACCTGTTCGAATATCTCTTCCCTCCTCCGAAGTTACTCCCTCTTGTTCAACGAAAGATCTCCCGGACTCCCGGACTCTTCATCCTGATAGCACCGAACTGGCCTGCAGCAGCTTGGTTTCCCCCTGCTCCTCGGTCTCCTTACGGACACCACGGATTGCTACTCCGCCAGAAACCGGAATCATTCTAGTTACACGCGTGGCTACATCGTCCGACTCCTTGAAGTGTCAGGAGTTCCTCGCAGTACGCTCCTATACCAACAAGATCTAGAACAGCCACTAGAAACGATGGTTTCGTTGGTGTCTGCAACGGACTGTCGATCCAGTCAACCCTCCTAGGAGGGATTACGAGGATCCACCATTCTCGCATACCGATCCGCCCTCAACACTATCTTCCGGGCTGCTCATCATCCTTCTCTTTCACATCTCGGCTCTCTTATGTACGTTCAAGTTAGAACTTCCGGTGACACGACGTCTCTTCCCAAGCTGGGACCTTTCTATTGTCCTCAATGCCTTACTCGGACCGCCTTACGAGCCACTTACAACCTGTCGCCTCAGCCATCTCACCAGGAAGACCATGTTTTTGGTCGCGTTAGCTGCGTGCCTCCGCTGTAGCGAAGTCCAAGCCCTGTCCGCCACAACAGTGGACTGCTTCTTTCACACGGATTGCTCCGCAGTTACCCTGACTACTCGGGCCTCGTTGAGAGCCAAGACTCGGAAACCAAGCGAACGGACCAATCCTTTTACCATCCTCGCCCTGACACCGTTAACGGGCAACGAACCAGAAAGGTCCCTTTGCCCCGTACGTGCCATGCGCTACTACCTACAGAAGTCGAAACCTAACAGACGGGGTCGATCACAACTCTTCCTCCCCTTTGCCTTTGCCCCTGGAGTGACTTAAGCACACATGATTGCCACATGGATTAATTCTGGCATCGTCAATGCCTACCAAGCCCGTATTATTGATTGTGCTGACCAAGGCATCCGAATCACAGCACACGAACTGCGCGCAATGTCCACATCGTGGGTTCACTACAGCAACATCCCTATCACGGACATCATGGAAGCCGCCTCCTGGCGACATTCGACTGTCTTCACGTCGCACTGCCTTCGCGACATGTCGGCCCACGCGGATGGTCTATACCGGATCGGCCCCTTTGTTGCCGCAAAACAGATTCTCTAACTCCCCCTTAAGCTTCAAGCAAAGACCTAGTTCTTTTTGGGGATTAGCACGCTACCCTAGGTGGCTCCGTTAAGTGGCGCCCACCACCTTTGACGAGGTCGGTGGAATGCTAAATATTAGGTAATGATGTTTTCATGGCATATAGAAAGTCCAAAATACCAGGTACGCCTGGTTAATTTAGGTTTCTATTGCCCTTATGAAATCATACATTACCTAATATCCCACCCTCCTCCCCTCTGTGTCGCCACTGGGGCACTTACAGGAACGAAAGATGAAGCAGGGACCTTCGGCTGCGTTTATATACTCAGAGGCTGCACATGCGCACTGGCTAGCGGCGCCGATGGGCGTAGAACTTCAATCTCCAGATCACACAGCACTAAGAGAAAGGGAATGTTAAATATTAGGTAATGTATGTTTTCATAAGGGCAATAGAAACCAAAATTAACCAGCCTTACCTGGTATTTTGGATTTTCCATACTACTACGCACAATCTCAACTCGAAAAATACAATCACCGTATTTTTGTAAATTTTCTACTGCTTTGAATTCAGTATTTATATAATAATAATAATAATAATAATAATAATTGCCGTGGAAGCAGCAGGTCTGGCAAGGATCCGAGGATCACTAACTGTCAACCTTGACTATATAAAATAAAATAAAAAATATGGCTGCATATGGAAGGGCCACAAAGTGGTGACTAAGACCTGCCCCTCTAGTTAAAATTATAATGTGTAAACGATAAAAGATGATCATTTATAGTTGATGGCTTTGCTTGAAAGGATGTCACATTTCGCGCCATAAACACATGCTCAGGAAGGATGTTCCAAACCTTCACCACCCGTAACGAAAGAAAAAGTGGCCACGACAAGTACAGGAGAAACTCCATGCAACCAGTTTCAACGGATGTCTCCTCGTAATACTGCCAATATGCAGCATGAAAAAGTACCCAAGGTTAAAATCGATCATGTAGTGAAGCAACAAGTAAGTTAAAGTAAGGACATGCTTCAACCTACGCAACTCCAAAGTATCTGGCCCTAACAGTTGCAGTCGATCCTTGTAACAACAATGTGAGATGCTGTAACCTCTTTGTAAAAAAAACCACTGCACTTAACCAAGTTAATATCCTTAATTAGGTTTTGGTGACCAGACCTGTGCGGGTACTCCAATATTGGTCTCACAAAGACGCAGAACGCCCCAAAAAAGTTCCTGCGATCACCTGACAAGAAACACCATCGGACAATGGCTGGCCATTCTTTGCCTAGCAGATTTAACGATATGTGCATAATGGGTTGACCACTTAAGGTCGCTGCTAAACCATACACCAAGATCCCTGCATGTATACTCATGTTCAAGATTGCAACATGCAACCATATAATCCTTAAATAGGTTCGATGATCCAACGTGGAAAACCTTACATTTATTGCCTGCAAGTCCAAGCTGCCAATAAGTTGACCAACACTATATTATAGAGAGCCTCGGACAAATCCTCATTTATTCCTGCTATTGTCAGGCCTACTAAAAAGTGTGTTTCTTTGGTTTACATCATGCTGTACTACGTGTTTTGATTTTGCTGCCGGTATTTGGGAGTGCTATTTTCAAGGTCACACCAGCGTTGTCGGGGTTTTTCGTACTGATCACTGGGTACTAGATCGCGGGCGCTGCTGGTGTTTGAATATTCATCAGTTTTTTATTGTTCCTTTCATGTGCAATAATTGGTCAGTGATTCCAAACTTCTTAGGTGCTTGTCTCTATCCGAATTGGAGGTCAACAAGGTCTCGGTATTTTCCCATCTATATTGTGCTGTGTGGTGTACTGCGACGCCGCTTTTCTCACTATCACTCCTCGTGTCAGTTATGTGCTGTCGTACTTTCCCTATCTCGTTAACCCAATGTAAACGGCGTCGCAGTCACTACACGGTACTCTACACACACCAGGGCGTTCTCTTCTTTATTCTTTAGTCCTTGACTTTAGGCCTTTCTGGTTGCTCAAGTATACGTAAGCCCTGTGTTTTTAACATTCTTTTGCAGGTCTTCGCTGGTACCTCTCAGCTAAGTCAGCCATATTCTTTTTACTTCTCCTCTCTCTTCCTTGATCTTTTACGCTGTTTTTCAGCCTGTTTAACCATGTTGGCTTCTTTCATCCGTCAATAAGAGCCCCCAGTGGGTACCCCAATGCCAAAAAGTCCCTTTTCCCAGTTGTAGATGTACTTTTGCTGCCTCCTTTGTCGTCGAGTTTCTCGCGAGTGTAATAACTCGTTTCTTGCGACCATATGGAGCTGGGATCTTGGGTACCCTGAGGTATAATGAATGCCTCGATCAGTCGCTGTAGGTTTTGAATACGGCTGGTGCATTATTGCCCCATCATATTTTATCACCAAGAGCACATCTAGGAAAGGCAGTTTACCCTGCTTTTCAATTTCAGCGGTGTAGCCTAACTCTTCTTTCCATCCATTCAGCAGGCCGTGCACTGCTTCTGCCTCTTTTGGCTTTAACACTGCAAGGATATCATAGACAAACCTCTTACAGATTTTCAAGTCTGGTGGTCTCTTTTTCAAAATGTATTGGTTAAAAAGTTGTAACACTAACTCAGCCAAAATTGGCGAGCTTGAATATCTCATGGGGTTCCACTTAGTTGTCTGAAGGTAAATCCACCAAATTCCACATAAATAGAGGCTAGCAGTGCCTTGTCTCTTTCCCACTCCTCAAGAGGCATGCCATGTTTCCTCGCCGATTCCCTGAACATGCTCAAGATGAGCCTATGCGTCAGACTCGGAAAAGGCTGGACAATCCTTATGTAACTTCAATATTATGTGGCAACTTTTGTGGTAATTAGGATGTGGCTGTTGTAACTCGTGCTATGAAAGGTAGCCTTCTGCAAAGAGTCTCGCTAGGCTATACTCTAGATTTAACAGTGGAGTGTTTTCATTTAAGAATACATTCCGCTTTCTCTCAGTTCCTTCAACACGTTTTCATCATGCTCTCGCTTCTCAGCCCAAACAGTCACATTAACCTAACTGAATTTTCTCGCTAGAGTGCTTTAATCTGCGACCACGTTACGTTGAATTTCACTCAGAACACGATCCTCAGGACTATTCCTTGCAATTTTAACCTCACTTCAGCACTCCATGTATATCAGCCACTAGATGGATTACATTAGACGGATACACATGGAGTGCTGAAGTGAGGGTAAAACTGCAAGTAATAGCTCTGAAGAACGTATCCAGAATGAAATCCAACCAAATGTGGTCGCAGATTAAAGTACTGAGAGAACTCGAGCGAGAAAAAAATCAGTTGTTGCTTGTTGATAAACGTGTTGAAGGAACTGATAGAAAGCAGAATGTATTCCAAAACGAGAGATGACATTGAAAACTCTCCACTGTTAGATCTAGAGTATAGCCTAGAGAAACTCTTTGCAGAAGGTTACCTGTAAGAACACGAGTTAGAACAACTACGTCTAATAACCACAAAAGATGCCACACAAGGATTGTCCGGCCTTTTCCGAGCCTGACGCATAGGCTCATCTTTAGCATGTTCAGGGAGTCGGCGAGGAAACGTGGCATTCCCCGAGGACTGGGAAGAGACAAGGCACTGCTTGCGTCTATTCATGTGGAATTTGGTGGATTTGCCTTCAGACAACTAAGTGGAGCCCCACGAGGTATTCAAGCTCACCAATTTTGGCTAGTTAGTGTTACAACATCTTGACCAATACCTTTTGGAAAAGAGACCAGACTTGAAAATCTGGAATAGGTTTGTGGTCGATCGATATCCTTGCAGTGATAAATCGAAAAGAGGTAGAAGCAGTGCTGGGATGGAAACAAGAGTTAGGCTTCACCGCTGAAATTGAAAAGCAGGGTAAACTGCCAATCCTAGATGTGCTCTTGGTGAGAAAATATGATGGGGCAATAATGTACCAGCCGTATTCAAAACCTACATTGACAGCTCGAGGCATTCATTATACCTCGGTACCCAAGATCCCAGCTCCATACGGTCTCAAGAAACGAGTTTATTAGACTCGCGAGAAACTCGATGACGAAGGAGGCAATATTAAAGCGAAGCGAAGCGAAGTTTTTGGCACTGGGATAACAGCCAGAGGATCTTAATTGACTGATGAAAGAAGCCAACACGGTTACGCAGGCTGAAAAACAGCGTTAAAGATCAAGGAAGCGAGAGGATAGGTTAAAAAGAATAGGGCTGTCTTACCTGAGCGGTCCCAGCGAAGAATGCTAAAAAAACAAGGCTTATGTATACTTCCGCAACCAGAAAGACCTAAAGTCAAGGACTATGAAGAGACAAGAGCGGAATAAAGAAGAGAAGGCATTGGTGTGTATAGAGTACCATCTAGTGACTGCAACGGCGTTACATTGGGGAAACGAGAAAGGAAGTGCGTAATAGAGTACAACAGCACATGGCTGACACGAGGAGTGGTAGTGAGGAAAGCGGTGTCGCAGTACACCACACAAACACACAGCACAATTTAGATTGGAAAAATACCAAGACTTCGTTGACCTCCAATTCAGCCAGAGACAAGCACCTAACAATTCTGGAATCACAGACCATTATTGCACATGAAAGAATAATAAAAGTGAATATTCAAGCACCAGCAGCGCCTGCGACCTAGTACCCTGTGATCTGTACGAAAAACTCTTGACAGTTCTGGCATTACCTTGAAAGTATCGCTTACAAATACCGGAAGCGAAAGTAAAATCAAAACACGGACAACATAGTACAGCGTGATATAACCAAAAAAAAACTTTTTAGTAGCCCTGACGAAACCACAGGAATAAATAAACTCAAAACTATCGAACATTTTCAGTGATTGTATTGTTCGAGTTGAGATTGTGCGTAGTAGTATGGAAAATTTGAATCATTTTTATCTATCATGGATGTGGATAAGGATCTATTTATTTATCAACACAAGAAAGCAAGCCAAAATAAAATTATAGTTATTTAGGCAGGGGCAGCTGAAAGCAGTAAAAGGCGTGGTTAGTTCAAATTCAAATGTAAGGCCCTCGAAGCCTGCGAGGTCCCAACAACCCACGAAGTACAAGGTGGAAGGTCAACGAAATAAAGGCAGGCTTTCATGGGTACCACCGTAATGGGAAGACATTTGTCGGAATGACTGTCTGCAACACCTTTTCGTCTCCTAGAATTCACTTTTGGTTGCATTAGAAGTTGAAACTTGATTAGTTAAACTTAACAGGATCCTGTGGTAAACTGAAATTTAGCTCAATTTTTCTATGCCGGACTTGGACTTTAAAAATGCTATAGTGATTAGTGGCCTTTACTGTTAAGTGTAGTGCGAGCAGCAAGCTGAGTAGTGTAAGGTTGTGAGGAGGGAGAAATCTGTGGAGGCGCACTAACCTGTCGATAACACATTAAGCAAAATGTTCGATAGCTTCTGTAATTATTGTACTGTAATAACAAAACCATTGTTGTGTTCACAGGTTTAAACTGGCCTTTTCTTTAAACGACATAATAAGGTATACAACAATAACGATGAATACACCAAATGATTTGGAACAGGCAAGTAATGTTTTATTTTGACCTTTTGGGATTGTATTAGTTACGTTCTTTTGCTAGGTGTTCAACATTTGTTCTGTATGCCGGCGAAATGTGCATTTCCTGGAATTTCTAGCATTCTTCCTCCAAAAAAAGCGTCGCGAACGACCTCGGATTATCTTCTCTACTCTATGACCGACCTGTTCGGACGTGCTGTTGTCTGCTCCAAAGGAAAAAAATGTGCTACTGTGTTTATGAGCCACGGTTCCTTCTCATTCGTTTCGACTATGCCTCGTGCCACGGGCACTCCAAGGGAGGCTCGGCCAAGATTACTACACCACCGCCCCCTGCCTCTAGAAATTTGGTGGAAGTTCTTTCACCACCTACCTGTGCCTGGATTCTCCACTCTTTCCACTGCGTTAACAGGGCGTCTATGGATGCGACCAGGTGTGCTCCCATCACCAGATCTTCGTTCGCTTCAATCCGAACTTTTTAAGTCCAAGCAGCATGCCACTGACTGTCGTTCATCCTGGCCTCTCTTCACGATCGTTATGTCGTTCGTCATCTCCGCCACCGTTAGTTGGCAAGGATCCCCAAAGAATCGGTTCACGTTCTCATGGATAAGGCCCTTTAGCCACAAGCGCACTCACCCTTCTCCTCTGACTCAATACACGCACGACTGGGTAGCTGCGAAAGTTAGCCGTCACAAGAACCAGTGGCATCCCTGGATGTTCCCGTCACTATTACCCCATTCGCATTGCTTCACCGTCGTCCATCCAGCGACCTTTAGTGCCTCCTTCTCCACTTCTCCGGCTAGTCACTGTTTCCGATGACAGTGACTCGGACATCCCTGCTGAAAATACTTCGGACATTTCTGACGACTTGGATTCCCGACCCTCTCACTTCACTGCCGACGAGCCGGACCCCTTGGAGATTCTCCTCCCGGACCGTTTCCTCTACAAGCCTTTGCCGTCTGCACCCGACACTGTCAAGAACCGTGATCTCTCCACTGGTTTTGGGTTTGGCCTTCGCGACCGCCTTATTCGTCAAGAAGCGGTCCTCGGACAATTTCAACCTTACCCACGACCCCCCTTCATAATGAAAGTCTGCTTCTCGGCAAAGGCGAGCTGTTGGAACTTGACAAGGACCCTCTTCTTCCGCATCCCGGTCGTGAGACTTCTTCTGACCAATTGAGGATGTGACCTCTACCCACGAAATTTTGACACTTACCACGGTTAGAAATCTCTCACTGCGGAAACCAAGATGGAAGGTAAAACCAAGATTGAATTCACTCAATTCGAGGGTTTTATCCACGAGTGAGATTTGCGGTCGACACCATTGTCTTGCTTAATAGAAGTGGGAGGTTTCCGTGGCGAGAAGCCAGGGACGTCGGGTAGAAATTCACGAACGGAGGGGCGACTGATTCTGCTCGTGTAATAAGCCACGAGAGAAACAAGTCGGGACGGAAGGTGACAGCAGTCATCTTGTCTTCCGAAGTGGGATACCTTGGCGAAAGCAGTGCAGGGTTAAGGACGCTGGTCCAAAGAGCCGGCTTCGATCGGTGTCAGTCGGTGTGAATTCCAGAAGTTGGACGTCTAGGCGAATGGAAGCAGAGCATGGGTGTCATTTGAAGTCCTTTACGGTGTGCAAAAGGCGGCAGCTGGGAAGGAGAATCCATTTGCGAACGAATGTGGCGTGAGGCGGGTGGAGGCGAAGCGGCAACGGGTCCTAGCCCGAAAGCAAGCAGCAGTGGCACCCCACGGTGACGAAATTTACGGTTGGCATAGAAAAATGTGAGGGTTTTCGTGATGAAGCAACACTGCAATCCCAGCCACGAAAGCGAGTAGCAGTGGCGCTTCACGTTGAGCGCAACAGCGGGTTCAACGAGAAATGGACGAGAGGAGAGGAGTTTCCCCGGCAACACGT
Source organism: Lithobius niger (assembly GCA_023313725.1). Lineage (NCBI taxonomy): Eukaryota > Metazoa > Arthropoda > Chilopoda > Lithobiomorpha > Lithobiidae > Lithobius > Lithobius niger. The sequence continues at coordinate 22,523 of JAHWFP010215517.1, forward strand.
GACGGTTGGGGATTCTAATAGAAAACGGCGAAAGTGGGGGACCGAGCGACCGTTTGACAGAAGAAGCGTCGCTATTCATCTTGTCTTCCAGAAGTTGGATGAACTGGTGAGTCAGTGCTGGACTGTGGGCAGAAATCCACGAAGGAGAGACAATCGACTCCATGCTGCACACACGGGCCACAGCAGCGCTACCTGTCTTGTCTTCCTGAAGTTCAGTCGTTGGCAAAAGTAGCACAGGGCTACAAGAGAGCACTGGGCAGAGGTTCATGAATGGAGGTTCACTGAACACGTGGGTGTAAGTCCCGGGGAAGATGAGCCGTTGGCCGAAGCAGTGTACTTGGTGAGAGCAGCACAGGGCTTTGAGAGAAAACTGGGCAGACGTCCACGAAAGGAGAAACAGCCGACTTAGTACGTATGCGAGAGAAGAGTAGCAGGTAGAACAACAGCATTCGTCTTGTCTTCCAGAAATAGGGTCCTTGGAAGTGGTCCAAGGTTACAAGAGAGCATTGGGCAGAAGTCAACTGCAATCGTCGTGAAAACTAACCTCAATGCTTTGGCTCCAGCCAAGCATGAGACGAGCGGCAGTTGAGGGCGCCATTCATCTTGAAAATCAATTTTTGTGAAAGCTTCATTCAGTGCGTGGGTTTTAGCCGCAAATGAGACGAGTGGTGGTGTAGAAAACAACATTCGTCTTGAGTTTCCACTCGATACGTGGTTTCAGGCCATGATCGAGACGAGTGGTTGGGACAGCTCCATTCTTCTTTATTTTGTTCACTCGTCGGGCACGAGACGCACGGAGACATCTTCTCTCGTGGCTGGGCTTGAACGACAAGTCTGTTGGGTGTGGTTCACCATTCGTATGCAGCAGGATCAGTTGACAAAAAGGCAGCCCGGGTAACCGTGTGTGGTCGTGGCACCAAGGTGGCAAGCTACAGTGGCATCCATGGCTACGAATGCCAGCAGCATTCAGAATGGAAGCCACAAGGCGGGTGAGTCCGCCACGGAGAAGAGGTTTGTGATGAGGGTCCTGTTAACCAAGCGGTTGGCTTCACTTCAAGAGAGGGAGCGGTCACCTCGGTGAACAAGAAGTTATCCCACTGAGGAAAAAAAAACGGTGAAAGCAGAGGACGGAGCGACCGTGAAACAAGTCGCTTTCGTGCCAAGGTCTGTTGTAAGGAGGGCTGCATATTCGTAATGGGTTACCAAGCTGGCCAGATCCAAGCAACTTAAATCTGCAGGTTTTCCAGCAATAAGAAACTTCCGAACCACCTCCACTGGAAACCAAGTGTGTGGCCTTTTTCATTAGCTAAGATTTTCCACTCCATGAAGTGGTTTACCAGGGCTCTTTTCAACTCTTAGGTCACCCTAGACACTGTATCCAATCTCAACGACAACACGCCACGCTTCTTTTCCAAGAATTCGACTCGACGCTTTCGTGCAAACCCCCAAGGACAACTGGCACTACTCCTTTGCAAGGCCGGTCCCAGGGCCGTCGTTCTCGCTACGCCTCTTTCAGTGGTCACTCCTTGACCCCCCCTGTTGGGGGTCGCCTGCGCCACTTTCTGGCAAACTCTTACTTCGGACCCTTTACATTCTTTTGATTGTCATCACAGGTTTTCTTTCAGAATTCTCTGTTCGTTCTCCATCCTCCACCACGGTCTTTCACGCTGGGGATTTGCAGCCAACTTTCAGTCAAGATTAAGGACCTTGTTTCTAAATCTGCGATTTGTCGAAGCCTGGATCCCCTTCCTCTGGCCGAAGGCCAAGACTCATCTTCAATCTACGACCGCTGAACCAGTACATACGAAGGTGGACACACTATTCCATTTGTCATTCGCTTCACAAAGGCGAATGGACGACTTCTATCGATCTTGAGGACGCATATCTACACATCCCGCTTCATGCGTCTGTCCGGCACCGTTTAAGAGTGTCTCTGCCTCAACGTCGCATCTTTATGACAGTCCTAAAACCCGTTCTAGCTACCCTTCACCAGTATCAGATTACGGCCTGCGCCTACCTCGATGAAGAGATCAAGCATGCGTGCTAGCAACCAAGGCATCAAAGAGTTTAGTGTAAGATGAAAGCAGTGAACATGTGAAAAAAAAACCCAACTATGCATTAGTGTTCTTGTGGAGAAGCACTCAAATTTTTCGAGAAATGCACATCCCCATTTCCAAGATGCTATCGTAGCGAAAAAGCAATATTTTATGTCAAATTTTGCAACAAAAAATTAAGCATAAAGTTTAACCTCAAATGCTCTTGAATTCCTGCCTCAGCTGTGTTTGGTGTCGCGGGTTGTTTCAATTTCAAAGTTCCTCAGTAATGCTCATATTTATATGTAAGCTAAACAACTTAGGTTAGGATTGCTGGAGAGAATAGATTTCCACCTTTCGGAAAATCTTAAGCATGTCCATTTCGGGCTATTAGAGGGATCGCAAGAGCAATTTGAATTCGAAAATTACCAATAAGCCAGCTCCTCTACACCTTTAAATGAACGTAGGACGGGCCCTATCAAAATTAATGAGTGATTAAGGATTGATGAAAACAGTAGATCCCCACTTTTCATAAAACTCTAAGCCTGTCCATTTCAGGCTATTAGAAAGCTCTGAAGGGCACTTTGAAACCGAAACTCACTATAACAACCAACTGAACAAAGGAGCACTCATGCAAATTAAGGGTGGTAAACTTGAAATACGATTTGAGTTCAGTGGTTGCTTTTACCTAAAAGATGCATGTAACGTTTCCTGTCCAGAATTGTGTTCTGGACGTTTTTACTTCACATAAAGTGTTACAGTCAAGAAACCGTTTTTGGTGGGGGTCAATCACCCCCTCAGGGTTTTTTTTTTCCCTAGCTTTTATTTCGTATGCCGAAGGTTGATCAATTGTTGAGTTTGAAAAAACTGGGAACATCCTGTCTACAGTCTTTGGAGGCCATTTTCTCGAAAACGGTGAGAGGTAGAAAAAAAGTGAACACACCTTTTGTGTACATAATTTAACTAGCTTCAATTTTCTATTATATTATGCAAAATGTTGATGGGTGTTATTTAGGTAAAACCGAGAATTGGGAACTAGAAACACCTACTAGGTGGATTCTATGTTATAAACTATAACTCCACCAAATTTGGTGCTTTTATCACCAATTGTTACCCCTACTATATAACCTACATATGTATTTTACTTAATTTGTCAGTTCAAAGTCCTCGATTCAGCAAATTCGATGTTTAAAGTGCCACTATCACATATTGACAATCCTGAGGCACCATCTAGCGGCCGTGATAGTGCCACTAAGTTTGATTCAGTGAACTCCTTGCTGCGACACAAATTTTGGTTAGGTAATTCTGTGCAAGTTAGGTGCTAAATTTATTATTTTTGTTTTTACTTACAGTTGAAGCAACTTATTGGAAGTAAAACTGGAAAATTGGGAGCTGCACTTCGACCTCTACAATTGTCATTGGAAGCAACAGAAACCAACATAGACTGGATGAAAAGCAACTTGATTACTATTAGCATGTGGCTGGAAAAGAACACATAAAAGAGTTGAACCTACAACAGAAGTGATAAACTATTCACGCAAGCCGTACATCTGAGATTTTATTGAAAACTTTCCACCAGAAGTCATTTTGGTAATCGTATGTCAAGGTTCAATGGACGCATTAATTTTTAAATATGCGATTTGCCAGGCATCTCTGCAAAATGAATTTCTGGCCAGAACGATTAATTAGTCTTGTGGTACTAATGTGGGGACTTTCAAGTGTCGTACAAACTCATTTCATCACATTCATTTTAAAGCTGAAGGGAGTATTGTAGTTATAGGTTGAGCTGCGCATCCAGCCCAAGTGTAGGATTGTGCCAATAAACCCCTTGTCTATGATAACGCTGAATGTTCTGTTCATTTGATTTTATGGAAAAACTTCACCAATCCAACAGAATTTCGAACCAAGCTCCTGAGGGTTGATAATTAAAAAAAAAAAAAAAAGG
>JAHWFP010215518.1:0-12709 GCA_023313725.1 Lithobius niger
GTCCGTTCCTTTTACGGAAAGTGTTTCCATATTTTGTAGCGAGAACTAGCCCTTATATTGAAGATGGTTTGGCGCGAAGAGAGGCTTTTCCCAACAAGAACGCAACAAGGACAGGACTCTATGCACGAACTGTCTTGTTGGACAATTTCTCGATTCATGTGCGGATGGTTAAATGTTTATTTTTTGTAAATTGCGTTATGTCTAAGGAAGAAGTAAAGAAGTTTGAATTTAACAAGTCTGCAGTGAACCCTTGAAATTACATTGGCGGCAGCGGTGTAGCCGTACTTTCACGTCGAGGAAGCAGCTGGATTTTATGTCGATTTGTTCGAGTTTCAACGGTCAGGGTGCTGCCTTTGTGTCTACATTGGCAGTGGTGAAGCAAATTGCGTCTGCATCAAGTGTAAAGTAAATACATTGGTGACAGCGGTCAAGCTGGACTTAAACGTCGAAGAAACCAGCAGTTTTGGCTTACATCCGGACTTTCACGTTAAAGGGACACAGCTGCATCGAAAGTCGGCGGTCAAGTCAACTTAGATGGTAGTGGTGAGCTTCTCCAACTCAGTGGGTTCACTTTCCATGGCAGAATTTCGACTTTGGCGGCAACCAGCGTGGGAGGAAGATTAAAGGGGCTTCCTGCTGTTCAAGAAAGACGAGTCAAGAGACGGAAAAGCTGAGCTGGCAGACAAGATTGCGACTGGACGAGGGACGGAGAACATTCCTATCAGCGAGAGTGGGCGGTAATGCTGCACTTCGTCGTGTGAGAAGGAAAATTTCAGCGAATTCCGGTAATGGAAGAAGCGAAATAGGGTTTGAAGTCATCGTCAGTGCAAGCCTGGGTTCGTCAGTTTGGATGTAGAAGTCGTCTTGGCAGCGTCTCCACAACGCGGCAACAGGTGAGCTGTGGCAAACTTTTTTTACACCTTGGTATTAGGGCGTTTGGGGAAAAAGTGTTGTTTAAAGCTTGCGGGAACTGTTGTGCGTGTTGGGGCTATTTTTTTTTGATTGTTGGTTACTTAGGTAATTAAGTAATTTTACAATGGAGTTGCTTAGTGATAAAACTGTGGTTGATTTGAAAGCTGTGTGCGAGGAATTAGGGTTGCATGCGCCTAGGAAAAAAAGTGAAATTCTGGCTATGTTTAAAGGTGGGTTGGAGGGAGGAACTTTGTTGGCTGATGATCTCGCAGAAGCAGTTAAAACTGTAGAGGAGGCTAAAAGGGTAATAAATGAAGAAAAAGAATTGGAGAGGGAAAGGTTAAGTGTAAGAAAAGAAGAATTAAAAAGGGAGGAGGCTTCAAGAGAGAAGGAGGACGAATTAGCAAGGGAAAAATTAGCAAGGGAAAAAGAATTAAGAGAGAGGGAGGACGAAATTGAAAGAGAAAAAATTTGCAAGGGAGGCAGAGCTAGAACGAGAGAGGTGGGAACGGGAAGATAGATTAACGAGGGAGAAACAGGAGCATGAGCTGCGTATTAGCGAAAATGCTAGGCAGCATAATGATGAAATGCAGGCAAGAGAGTTGTCCTTTAAGCAAGAACAATTAAAGGTAAAAACAGAGTCTGTACAACAAGAAAAACGTTATGACATGTCGAAGTTGTGCCAACCCTTCAGGGAGAAGGAAGACAACATATTAGTTTTCTTGTCTGGGTTTACTAGAATTTGTGATAGGATGGGCTTTAACAAAGAAGAGTGGCCTTTCAGATTGTTATCTTTGTTAACAGGGAAAGCGCGGGAAACACTCATGCGTCTTTCTGATGATGACTTTGCAAAGTTTGATCTGTGTGTGAAAGCTCTTAAAGTAAGATTTAATGTTACAGAGCAGTGTTTACATAACCAGTTTAGGTCAGCAAAAAAAACTGATAAACAAACGTACTTAGATTTTGCTCACACTTTGACAACACTGGGTACTGAATGGGTTAAGGAGCTTGATTGTGGGGATTCTTTCCAAAAATTGTTCCAGCAGGTATTAATAGAGGACTTTTTGAATAAGGTACCAAGTCCGATAAGAGTATGGCTTATTGATAAGGGTAAACAAGAGTCTGTTTTGAACTTAGCTTCGCTTGCAGACGATTACTGCGCTAATCGCCAAGAAGCAGTTCTAAGACAGGGGAGTGGTTCTGACAACGGAAAAGGTGGACCACAGGGCGGAAATAATTACCGTGGAGGAGGTAACAATGGTAATGGTTATGGCAGGTATCGGAATGGTAATGGTTATCAAGGCAGTCAAGGTAACAGAAACAATGGAGGCAACCAAGGGAATGGTACTAGTAACTATGGGAACAGTAACAATGGTAATGGTAACAATAGCAATAGTACTAGAAATGGTTCAGGTAATAATGGTACGAGCAATGGTACTACAGCTTCGGCTTACAATGCGCAAGCAAGGCCGCAAGCTAACGACAATAATCAGTCTGGTAGGAGAGCGCCTTTAAAGGCGGACGAGCCACGTAAGTGCTACATTTGTAGCTCGAGCTCGCATTTGAAAAGGGATTGTCCCAACAATGGTACCAAAGCCTCTGTGGGAAATGTATGTACTCAATTGCCTAGTGTACATAGTGGAAAGGAGGTTAGCTCTTTTAAAGGTAAAAGTGGTACACACTCGGTGGAAAGCCAGTTATGTAAGAAATGTACAATTAATGGAAAACCTGGTAGTTATTTGCTGGATACAGGTGCATTTATGGATGTGGTTTCAAGTAAAATAGTAGAGCCTAGTTCGTTCACAGGGAAACGAGTTGTTTTGTCGTCAGTTGTAAGTCAAAACGTGACAGACTTTCCTGTGGCAAAGGTAAAATTGGCAACAGAAGATGGCTACATTATGCTGGAATGCGGTGTGTCGCCATTTTTTAAGGACGAAGCGTACGACTTTCTGCTTAGCCAAAAGTCTTACGAAAAGCTACAGAAAATTGAAACAAAGGTAAACAAAACACGGACTGCGATAGCTAGGTCGAAAACAGGTATCAATGGAAAGAAAAGTAACGAAAAGCAGGCATGAGATCAATTTATTGATGGTGATGTATTGGATGGGCTTTTTAAAGTTGAAAATGAGGAAACGGAGAAAAGTGTTCAAAATGTTGCAAGTGAAAATAAGGTAATTGCTGAGAGCAGTGAAATTAGTGTCAAGGTCGAAGATGATGGGCTTGCACAAAACGATACAGTTGTCCAGTCACAACACGTTTTAGTCAATAAACAAGCTAGTGTTGTGGCCGACTCTGTAAGGAGTACGGAAATTAGTAAAAAGGTTGTAAGGAATGGAAATGGAGGTTTGTTGACAGCAGGAATTCAAGACTTGTTAGCTGTTAAAGCTGAAGTTTTAAAGCAAGGGCAGGTGCTTGATCCTGGGTTGGAGGGATGTCGAGTGGCAGCTGACATTGAAGGTACATCTTTTTTTTGGAAGGATGATGACTTACGTAGGAAATGGGCGGCAACAAATGGCACCAAATTGGGTGATCAGGTAGGGGTACCTAAAATGCTTATGGAGCAACTGGTAAGGATGGCACATGCTAATGCCTATTTTGGGCACATGGCCACGGAAACGAACATTGCCAGGTTGCAAGAAGTATTGCATGGGCCAAGAATGTGTGCACAATGTAAGAATTGGATAGAGTGGTGTGAAATCTGTAAAAAATATAGAAAAGGTGTGAGGAAGGGAGAGGACGAAATGAATTTAGTTCCGGTTGTGGCAGAGCCTTTCATTAAGGTGGAAGTAGATTTCGTAAAGCCTTTCAAAGTGACGTCTGACGGAAATACGCATGTCTTAAAGGTTCGAGATAGGGCGACCAGGTATCCTGAAGCAGTGGCTGTCAGGGAGGCTAACTCACACTCGGTCGTAAATGAAAGCTTAGCGATTGGCTCAAAGATTGGGTTCTCTGTGGGACTCCAATTGAATCTTAAGAAACCGTTGGTTCCTGAACGGTCAGCTTGTTTCTTGGAGGAGTGTGAAATAGGCCTTGTAAATAGTAAGCCTAATCATTCGCAGTCTCAGGCTGTAGAAAGGTGGCACATAACGAAGGAAGACTGTAGCAGGGCTTTGGATTTGGAGTATCCTAACAAAGGGAATGATGTTTTAGCACCAGCTAGGTTTGCAAGTACGTCTATTTTTTGTGAGACGGCAGACTTCACTCCATCGGAGTTAGTTTATGGAAGAAAGGTGAGATTAAAGAAGGAAATCGCAGATGGAAAGAGGGAAAGATGGAAAGATGAGTTTGCACAGGTTACTACTAGTAATGAGGTTGGAGTCAATGTCATGGTGGTGGAAGGAGAGAATGGAGTGAAAGGTAAAGAGTTGTACAGGCGATCTCAGGTGTGGGATTCAGGAGGGAAACCTGGGAATGTCACGAGCAGACAAGTAAATGAGGTAGCTATTGGTGGCCCTCTGTCTGCAAGGGTAAAGCAAAAGTGTAGGTGCCTAGTTGTGGTGAAAGTGGACGCAAAATCGGCTTTACTGGTTATAAACACGAAGAAAAAAGTCAAGTCTAGGTTAGGATTGACTGGTAATGGCTTGCACATGTTAAATAACTATGCAAAGTTGGTATTGCCTTTGGCGGTCAGTGTGAACAAAGGGGCACCAGACAAAATGTGAGGAGGGGTACAGTACCATTGAGAAAGAATGTCTTGCGATTATTTGGGGAGTCAAGAAGCTTGCACCGTACTTGGCAATGACAAGATTCAAATTGCAAACGGATCACAATCCGTTGGTCTGGCTTAAATCGCAAGGGGGTAATAATGGGAGATTGCTTAGATGGTCACTATTTCTTCAGGACTTAGCGTTTGACATTGAGCACAAAAAGGGGGTGGATAATGGCAATGCAGATGCATTAAGCAGGCTTCCAGTGGAAGAAGGTGTTTGTGTTTAATGTATTGCATGTTTCCTTTTTTGCTGGGGAAAGGGGGACAAACGCCCTAATGCTGAGTGTAGGGGGGTTTGCCATGGCAAAAATGTGTTTTCTCCAGTGGTGAACAGTACTTTTGAGTTGGATCCAGGGAGGTGGATTGTTGTGTGTGGTATTTTGTGGTATGGTGTGTTTAGGGTGGCAAGAGAAGAGATGGAGCGAAAAGAAAGTTTTTTTGAAGGCTTTCTTGTGGTGTGTTGTAAGCATAAGTGGATGGATTGCTAGTTAAAGAGAGAGTTTCCTGAGTGCTGCAGAGTGTAAAATTGGTGTGTCGTATTTGGTGTGTCAGTGGGGCCGTTTGGTATTGTGATGGTCCTGTTGCTGTGTTGTGGATGTGGAGTGGTGTTGTGGAGTGCAGTGGTGTGTGGCAATGTGCAGAAGAGTGCAGCGGTGTGCAGCAGTGTGCAGAGGTGGCAGTGTGCGGAATGTGTTGTGCAGTGTTGGTGTGTTGTGCAGTGCAGCCAAAGTGCGGTGATGTGTTTGTGCTCAGAGGGTTGGAGATTGTTTTTTGCCTTCTGTACAGCGTTCCAGGTGATATGCATCACTAGTGGCCTGCACTTACCGTGATTTGTTGTGGACGAATCACAGCGTTGGGTTGGAGGTGTAAAGTTGCCATCTCTTGCTTGCTGACTTGACCGTAATTACCTAATGACTATAATTAGAGCTAATTATGGTGTTCGACTCAACGATGAAAAGAAACATTGGCCAACTTTCGAATGCCGGGTTTTTGGTTATTGTTCCACGTGAGAGACACGTCCGTTCCTTTTACGGAAAGTGTTTCCATATTTTGTAGCGAGAACTAGCCCTTATATTGAAGATGGTTTGGCGCGAAGAGAGGCTTTTCCCAACAAGAACGCAACAAGGACAGGACTCTATGCACGAACTGTCTTGTTGGACAATTTCTCGATTCATGTGCGGATGGTTAAATGTTTATTTTTTGTAAATTGCGTTATGTCTAAGGAAGAAGTAAAGAAGTTTGAATTTAACAAGTCTGCAGTGAACTCTTGAAATTACAAGATTATTAACACTATGAGGCTGCTGATGAATCTCGGCGTACGGAACACATTCACCTTCCACATTTAGAGGAATTTGAGACAGCAACACATCTGTATAGATCATCAAACAAATCGTCGGCTATGTTGGCCACCGCCAATGTATAGCCACAATGGAGTCGGCTTTCAGGAATTTGAGACTGAACGCGACTCGCAACAATGGTCTCGTTGTACAAGTGTGTTAGACAACGTTGTTCGGCAACAATGCGGTAAGAAAGCCTTTGTTGATCTCGTGTCTTCGGCACTCGATCGAAGGTTCTTACTAAGTAGTAAAAATACAATCGCTGTCCATGTTTACGTATCCCAAATCGTTTCTAAAGTATTTTTAAACTATTTCACACTTTAAATTAACAACCATTAAAAAAGAATTCTTGGCATAGAAAAGGAAGGCGTGGGGGTTCTCACTTAACGTAAAAAAACGAAGGCCTTTGGTTCTTACTTATGTAAGTAAATTTACCACCGTTATCAATGTTTCCAAAATAATACATTTACTGCAGCTGAAGAAAGTCACGAAGGAAAGAGTTAAAATTGATCTAGACATACGCTAGTGTGTCGCGCCAAGTTAGGCAACAAACATCACGTCAATTCAATTGTCGAGGTTGTAAACCATTGTAGCGCGACGCCATTGCCTCAGCGTCTTTCATCTTGAAGCATAGTTGAGCACATTTCAGGTACTTGGGGGAAAATAATAATACGGCACAAAAGCTTAAATTGTGTTGAAATTGAGAGCAATGATCCACCTGACAAAAATTAACTCGTGTAGAAATGCCAGCTAGACAGCTTTCAATGCAAAATCTGACCCTCAGTAACGTTGAAAATGTGTTACTACTAGTTACTACCTAGCTAACTAGCTAGCTAGCTAGTCCGCTCATCCCCATGTTAAATCCCATAGGGTGATTATTCAATTCCTCGATACCGAGATAACGGGAAGGATAGGCTTCCAGCTATGAATTTGGACGAATAGATGCAGTACAATACGAACTGCGTACCTTTTATGGTTTGGAGCATGGGGGCGTAACGGGGATGGCGTGGGAGGGCGCGTAAGAACGAAAATATTGTTATAACCATTGTTAGTATTGTCGGCATCATCTCTCATTGGACGGCCAAAGTTCGGACAATGAGAACGCGTATACTGACGCGCGTGCCTAGATACACACTAGTGTATCACAATGAATCTAAACAACATTGCAAAGAAATTGTATTCACGTCCAATTCACGAAAAATCAACCAACTGTAAAAACAAAGCAAAATAAACAAAACCAAAAACTGGTAAAGAGGCCACCAAGTTGAGAGTGGTTCGGCCCTTCAAAGGAGTGATATCAACACACCAAAACTAACTAAATGAAACAAATTACAACAAAATTAAAATCAAACCAAGAACCTATAAAGAGGTGACTAAGTTGAGAATGGTTCGGCCTATAGGCAAAAGGTAGTAGCAAATTGTTGAAAACCAATTTCTTGATGACGTGGCACCTTATTACACATCTGCTCGGTAGTGGAGTTGAGTCAATACACAATTAAAACAAAAAGGAGGGATATCATATGAAAAAACAAAGCTGGTAAAAGGGGCCGCCAAGTTCCGAATGGTTCGGCCCTTCAAAGGAGTGATATCAGCAAAACAAAACATTTGCCAAGTTAATCGCACCGACTATTGATTCGAAGGTTAAATGAAAACTAGAACACTGCTACTATCGGCGGAAGTTTTGGTGTGTTGATATCACACCTTTGAAGGGCCGAATCATTCTAAACTAGGTGGTCTCTTTTATCTGTTTTGGTTTTTGATATAATATTATTATTTTTTTTATTGTGTATTTAGACCCAACTCAACTAGTCTGCAGATGTGTAATAAGTGCCACGTCAAAAATAGCTGGAGTGGTCATTTTCCCAACATTTTAATTTCATATCACTCCTTTCAAAGGCAGAATCATTACCTGGCCTCTTTATCAGTTTTTGGCTTTATTTTGACATATTTTTTGTTTTTCGTGAATTGGACGTAGACACTATTTCTTTGGCAACGTTGTTTAGATTTGTTGCGACACACTAGCGTGTGCCTAGATGCGCACGTCAGTATACACTTTTTCATTGTCCGAACCTTGGCTATCCAATGAGAGGCGATGCTGACGATACTAACCAAAGGTTATGAAAATACTTTCGCACTTACGCACCCTTCGACGCCATTTCCCTTACACCCCCTGGCTTCAAGCCAGAAAATGTATGAAGGTCGCATCGTACGGCAGCCATTTGTCCAATTGGACCAGTTTTATAGCTGTAAGCCTCCCCACTATCTCGGTATCGGTGAAAAATCACCCTACGGGATTTAACATAGGGATGAGCGGACTAATTAGCTAGCTAACAGTATATAGTAACACATTTCCAACGTTACTCTGGGTCAGATTTCGTATTGGAAGCGGCTTATCTGCTCTTCCTATACGAGTTTTGTCTGGTGGGTCATTGCTCTCCATTTTACCACAATTTAAGCTTTTGTCTCGCATTATTATTTTTGCCGAAGTACCTGAAATGTGCCCAACTATGCTTCAGGATTATCCTATAGAGCAGTGACACGACGTAGTATTATTGTATATAACTCTATGCTGGAGCCGTAATCAGTTAGCTGCAAGGGGCACTTCAGAGAGAAACAGAAGGGCGTCATACTGAAGCCGATGCTGTGAAGAGTGATTTCTTAGACCTAAAACGCGCGATTTTTGTTGTTGGAGAAAACAAAGTTTTTTTAAGCCTAAGAAATCCGCTCTTCAGTTGTTTTTCCCTCCATTTTTATGTAGTTCACCTTGTAGTTATGCCCTCCAAAACCCATACTGGTGCCAATATGGTGGCAAATGTCACTGCTCTATAGCGTCCTAAACAATTGAATTGATGTGATGTTTATTGCCTAACTTGGCACGACACACTAGCGTCTGTCTAGATATAGACCCTGCATGGAGGCCGATGAAAATTGTTGGCCACCCCCACAATGCGACGTGATAGAGTCAAGATCTATTAATGACATCAGTTTATCACTAAACAATTCAGAAATCCCCAAACCATATTGACGTCCTTCACACAAAATAGAAACACAATAGGGTTACGCTATAGAAATTACCCTCTTCGTACCAACAATGAATGGCGAAAAAAGAACGGCGTGTGGTTGAAACATTGTAGGGTTTCCAAGCCAGATTTTGAAAAGGGTTCAAAGGGTTTAACGAGCGTTAACCACTCCTGGTCATCTACCCGAAGCCCTAAGGCCCTATCTGCAACAGCCAGATTTTGCTGTCTTTGGTCCAACAATGAATGCAGAATAAATTGTTCTCGAAGCCGTTCTCGGTTGATCCTCGGATTGCCGCTTGGATTTCTCCAGCTAAATTGTCCTCCTCGCCTTCTACAGTGGGGCAGATAATCCGTTCTGGATTTGGTTCCCTTTAAGTAAAAACAATAACAGCTCGGTTGCAACAATAAACCCTCAGGCTGTGACGTCGAGAGTGTTGTTGCAAACGCGAATGCTCCTCAAATATGTTTCTCTATAATATGTTCATGTTAGGTTGAGGAGTAGATTTAAGATTGTAGGAAGAGCGGATAACTTGTAGACTTTGTAAGCCATGTAAGAATAAATTCAAATTCAAATTCCTCAAATAACTTATTCAGATTTCATTGTTGAAATAAGAGGGTAAATATCTATGACTTGTCTCGGTCTAAACTGCACTTTTCCGTAATTTCCTTTATAAAATTACCGTATCGAGGGGTGGTCGAACCTGCAAACCAATTTTCTTTTAAGCAGGAAGGGGGTGGTGGGGGGGGGGGGGGTGGACTTCCCCCGCAACCATACGACTGGGACCCAATTTTTTTAATGGGAATTTCAAGACCTTTCTTTTTCTTTTTTTTGCTATTTTTTTCTCCTTTTTTGTTTTACTCTTGTTTTGGTAGTTTTTTTTTTGTCCCACTTCTTGGTATCTCCGATATTTTGGGCCCTGATCGTACCAGCTCCTGTTCTATATGACTTAAAGGGGTTTGAAGTACAAAAATAAAATAAAATAAAGTAAAATAAACCACACAATAAGTGAAACAGTTAGATCTAGACGGGTGGAGTTGAGGATTTTTGTATGCTGAGCTCAATCACCGACAAGCTGCCACCTGTTGTCATATCTTGACGAGATACGGGCCTGCCTATAGACGTCGTATTATAGGTTCAGGTTTGGTTTTTGAAACTGCTATGTCGCTGGCTTCGGTTTTTGATTTGTAGGACCAAGACAAAACTATTGTGTCCGCGGCCTATCTTGAGTGCTCCGCAGAACGAACACAGATAATCGATTGTACGTTTTCAGTAGCAGAGTGCCTTGTTGATATCCAAGATGGTTACAAAAACAATGGCGGCCATCGATTAAAGCCACCCCCTCCAGGAAGACGTAGCCGCTCACAAAATACTTGCAGAACTCAAGATACACCTCGCGCACAATAATAGTCTCGTGGCATTTTAAGTAAGCTGTCTCAGTTACAGATCGGCTCACTGCTTGTTAATCTCTTTAAAATATAAACACTTGGGGCACTACGCATTACACGGATTTCAAAAGGCATCTAATATTTCGGAGAGAAACACTTGTCTCCATTTTCAAAGGTTAAAAAGGTAAAACACCAGGACACTATAGTACAGAAACACTTCACCAGGGAGCTGCTGTTATTATCCCTCCCCCACTTCCACGTATTCTAGTCCACCACTCCTGTCATCCTTTGCCCACACCCACAACTCCAATATGGCGGCTCCCTGGTGAAGTGTTTCTGTAGCGTTGTGTCCTAATGTTTTACCTTTTTACCTTTGAAAATGGAGACAAGTATTTCTCTCCGAAATATTAGGTGCCTTTTGAAATCCGTGTAATGCGCAGTGTTCCATGCGTTTATATTTTAATCTGAACCGCATTTAAAAAACAAAACAAAAACGCTTTAATTTGTTGATCTCGTGCCATTGATAAACTACTGCCATGCCAGTTTTTAAGCATCTAATTTTGTTTATCTCTCTCCGAGGAAGGATAAAATTAGTTTTTATTTATCCTAAAAAACCTTACCTTTAGTTTTAGCTTTAATTTGTTAATTAATAATTGAATGCTCAATGCTCAAAGACCTAAAATAGCACTTTTAAGAGCTTCCGTTGCTCCCTGCTAGGTGGCATTGCGTGCCACTCCCAGCATGCAACGACCATTTCAGATACACATAAATAAACAAAGGGCACAGTGGAGGAGCCAAGAATGTGAAAAGAAAGGATTACAGGAGAGCATGAATAAAGAGAAGTCATTGGAGACCAAATGCAAACACCTGGCATCAATTCCCGTACCCATGATGTTTTTTCCTTAAGGAGGCCTTTATCCCAATGCCCATTTAACAGCTGGAAGTGGGTATAGTAAAGCATACACTGATCCAGATGGAGTTAATCACAGAGCACCTCGATTTTCATAAAGTGCAGGGCTACTTAAATCAGTCGTGAAATCAAATATTAGCCTATTCTACGATGTTTTTACGAGTAACTGCCGTTACTGTTGGCATGACCAGTAAACTATCCGGCCCGACCTATAATAATATTAGGGGGATAGACAAAATGGCCGCCACGAGTGGTCCATTTAATTTCTTTGAGGTCTGTTCGGGAATTGGCCAAGTAAATAGCATCGGTGAATTTTTGTACGGTGAGTCCCGCCATCTACTGCTAAATGGCGGCAACTGACAAACAGCTTAGTAATTCCCTAACTTAATCTCAGTAATCAATTACCGAAAATTAGCTCACACGTAGAAATAAATAATTTATCCGCGCCACAAAAACTGCCACAAAACTGTTAAATTCTTCGACTGCACATTGCTGTTCAGTGAAGAGCGACATGGTCGTGTATCCATAAAGTATTTCATGGCAGCATTTTGGTACAGAACGTGTCGCCGTCATTGACAAAAAGCGGCAACAAGTCTAATCAATCCGAGGCCGGCTGAGATAGTAGCTGAGTGGAGCTCAGCTACTATCTCAGCGGGCCTTGAATCAATCGTATCAGCGGCTCTTTCGGCAGCCATACTGTCCTACCCAGTCTCCTACACTATTTTTCCTCCAAGATCTGACCGCTACTGTAGTAGGACCCTGGTGTGGGTGTTTTTCTATTAGGGGCATTTGGGTAAAAGGACATAGCTCGAAAAACCAAGGTGTGGCTCAAAGATGAATCATAAGAGTTATTAGAATGCATGGTAGCGTTTGTTAGGGCTCCTTGTATCCAAAGAACGAACGATTCTTAGCATGATAAAAAGTGGCAAGAAGCTTCTTTATAGGTTACACAGTTACTTCCGGTTCAGACCACACGCCATCACAAGAGGCGGCCATGCTGAAGGAATTGACGTCATAAACCCGATTTGTAGCAAAGACTTTGTAATATGCTAAAATCTGGTTCGTAGCAGGCGTTTTGTGCTATTTAAAGGTCTATAGTGATTGAATGATTGATTTTTATTGAGTAATCGGTCCATATACACCATACACCCAAAGTATGTGGTGAGTTCAACAAAACAATTATTATTAATAACGTAACAAGAAGAGGGGGAGTTGGCCGATTATTATGGTCTAGCTCCCGTAATAAATTAACAACAACAACAACACCAACATAAGGGGCCCTATGGCGTCTCGTGCTCATGTCGATTGTGGCGTGTCAAAGATCCTGGGTTTTCCGCTTGGCTTTCTCCAGCTAAAAAAAGACGACTGGTGGAATGCTCAAAAAACACAAATTAATAAAAAAGAAAAATTTGCGGTTACCGTAGTTTTTTTTTAC
>JAHWFP010215519.1:0-10672 GCA_023313725.1 Lithobius niger
ATAAAGGTAAACTAGGGAATGTACTAATAAATAAAGGTAAGCAAAGGCAGGTAAAGGGACATAAGGGTAAATAACCGCAAACTAGGGAATGGAAGGAAAAATAAGGATAATAGGGTAAATAAATGCAAGGGACATAATGGTTTCCTCGGTCTTGACATTGAAGCACTACTTGAGATCTGAAACAATTTATCACCGACATTATTCATACTTTTATTCCTAGCATTAATGTGACAAATACTTCCAGACCGTCTTGGGTGAATGCCACTGTTTGGTAACTTGTTAATAAGAAGAAGCAGGCTTACTGCAACTTTTCCCCCCTCCTCCCTGTACTTCATTCAAAGACGTCCGGAGTGGAGCTGTTGCAGACATCCGAGTGGCAAAAGTTAATTAAGAAAAGAACTTAATTTATCGTGCCAAGACTCTAACTAAAATTCTCTACTCCTATCTAAATAAAGATAAGGTGAATCACTCAGCCAGCTGTCTTACAAACAATAATGGCACAGTTACTACTGATGACCTAGAAATTGCTACTAAGTTAAATATTCCCTCCATCCTCAGTGGGAGAAGTTAACTTTTCGCAGCATAAAGTTGTACAGATGTTGCTCAACCTTAAAGTATCTACGTCTAGCGGTCCCGATGAACTTCATGCTCTTTTTAAAAAAGACTGTGCCAAATCTTTGGCACCTCTGTTAATACTTGTGTACTTCTCCCTCCTGATGGAAAAATGCCAACATTACTCCTGTTCTTAAGGAAGAATTTCCTCATTCTGTTTACAACTACATACAGACCAATTAGTCTTCTCTCCATTGTGTCAAAAATTCTGGAGTGCTTCACTTATGATAACCTTATCAGCCACTGCTCTGAGCTTGATATCATCCATAAATCACAACATGGTTTTCTGCCTAGACGATCTTGTTCGACAAATTTACTTGTCACGTACAACTATATTACCGCCATGGTCGACAAAGGTATTCCCTGCGATATTATCTTCCGTGACTCTAGCAAAGCATTTGACAACGTTCAGCATGCTAAGCTTATCAACAAGCCGCGCTCTTTTGGCATTTGCGACTTTACTGCTTCTTGGGTTCTTTCTTACCTCGCCAACCGCAGACAGGCAGTGCAACTTAGAGGATCTTATGCACCTTGGAAGCTTGTCTCTGCAGGTGTTCCCCAGGGGTCCGTCTTAGGACCTCTTCTTTTCAATAGCTGCACGTCTGATCTACCAGCAGTTCTGAAAGCTAACAACACCAGCTAAGCGGATGACTTTATGCTGTTTGGCCCCGCTTTTGACGATACATCAAGTTCAGTCCTGGGCTTCTGAAAATTCACTGTCTCAACCCTACCTAATGTACGGTTTTACACGTTGGATACAAAACCGTCACCATGTCTACTATGTCTCCAGGGTGCCTATGAAAGTTGGCTCCTCCCATAAAGACCTTGGTATCATCATTGACGAAAAACTTAAGTGCGGCAATCATCATACTTTGCTATTCAATAATGCATATTAGGTGTTAAACAATTTTCTAACCTGATCTTTTCTTTGCCTTGTTGTACAAGTCATTTCTAAGACCAGCCTTGGACTATTGTTCCGAAATTACTAGGCCCGGCTACACGTCCTCCTTAGACAAACTTGAAAACAGTAAAAGAAAACTCATGAAGTGGTGTTTCCTCATTTGTAACCTTCCTTATAGTTAAAGGCTTCTCTGGCTTAAGCTCCCCTCACTTTGTGAGAGGTATGAAATGGGCGACGTTATTTTTGTTTATCAACTTCTTACTAATGCCTTTGACTTTGAAACGTCCTCCATGTTCTTCAGTCGTGGCCAAGGTCTTTAGCTACAGGGGCTGACTTCTAGAATTAACTGCCGCTTTTGTTTTTTCACTGCTCCTGTGGAACAGCCTGCCTGAGTATAATATTTCTCCTTTATCGCTGAATAGCTTTTAGACTCGACTTGACGTCCAGAGGGTTTGATTGGTGTTTGATGGTTGGCATGGGTGCCTTTGAATCACAGCTCGGCACCATCAATTTCTTATTTCTAAGGGTAAAAAAAGTAAACTAGGGAATGTAAGAATAAACAAGGGGACATAAGAGTAAATAAAGGCAAATTGGGGAAAGGAAGGTGGAACAACGGGTAGAATAATTGTGGTGGATACTCCTTCTTCATGCCGATCCTTACAGCAGATTGAACTCTTCCCGAATCCCTAAACCACCACACGATCTTTCCTAATTCTACCCACAAAGTGGTTCAGCGAGTACATTAAACGTTTCTTCTTTGGCTTTTGAAAACGCCAAACCAGAATGAAACCATAGGAATCTGATCTGAAGGGTAGACAGCAGACGGAAATAACTCCATTTGAAGGGAAATAATTGTTAGGTTTTTTGCCTAAAAAGTGTGTATTAAAGTCGAACGTTAAAAAAAAATTCATTACTGGCTAGAGGAGGGCAGAATTTGCGATGCCCTATCCTCTTCCGGTGCCTGGGGTAGTTGCCCTCTTCGTCCACCACTCTCTTGGACTTGCACTGATAAACTGTTTAGTGTTTGTCGCAACCCCTCTTTAATTCGACGTGTCACATGTCGAATTAATGCGGTTGTGCCCAAAAAACGAGTGAAGGCAAATCGGTTCAGCGACATCTCAAAAACCAGACACATTTGTTCAATTCTGATCCGACGAAATTCAAGTATGTTGGTGGGAGGGTTGCAGTGCGCAAGGACAAATGATATTATGCGCTGTAGAATTTAGTTACGACGTTTTTTGTGTACTAACCTCCAACGAGGTCTCTTGAGCGAAAAACCGTCGTCCGATAGTACACGATCAGTGGATGACGTCAG
This sequence comes from Lithobius niger, assembly GCA_023313725.1. NCBI lineage: Eukaryota > Metazoa > Arthropoda > Chilopoda > Lithobiomorpha > Lithobiidae > Lithobius > Lithobius niger. The sequence goes on from JAHWFP010215519.1 coordinate 2,829, forward strand.
CCCTATGTCAGCGTAAAGGTGTGCGCTCAAACGAAAAATGGCTGGCCTTGCGTGTCTTTAATGCAGACTGTTTGCGTCGATTACCCTTTACCTTCTTTATTTATTACTCGCATTATCTCTAGTGTGGAGGCCAAGAAGCAATGTTGCTTTCCCTCCTTGTATATGTACCTCTAGGTCACCACTGAGAAGGACCGAACAGCTGCTTAGTTCGACTGGAGCCTGTAGCCAGTATCCGCCCCAGTAGCACAGTGATTAGAGCACCCGGCCTAGTCAGCAGGATGTCCTGAGTTCGAGTCCCAGTCGGGCCAGTTGTCTTTTCTTTCTTTCTCAGATTTGTGTATCTTGTTTCCACACAAGACCAGTCTTTAATGTGGCCTGTTAGCTTCGTTTACACTATTGTTCGTCCGTTAAATTTTCGATGAAATCCTATCACCTTTAAAAATGTGTCGTAAATACCACTGTTTTCTGTTTTTTTTTGCGATGATGGTATTGGTCGTGTGTGTGGGAGCCTTCATATTCTCCTTTAGATAAGGTAGCGCTGTAAGTGCAGCTTTTTTTTTTTGTTATTTGTGCTGAATGATGTGGCACACTATACGTCACATACGAAGTAATAAAAGGAGATGCCACCACTGTTGGTTGATGCATAACCTCAAAACTCTACTCCGGTGTGGACGTCTTTAGTCCTTAAAGGCGCTGGTTCACCATTTCGATAGTGTTGCCCATAATCTAAACGCAGCATTCACGTTCCAGATTCTCCGTTATCCAATAGGCTGATACGGGTCACGTGATCTCGTTTTCGTTATGAAATTCGCGGCGCTGCTGTGAAGTAGTGTTCCTTTTTTTTTTTTAAATTTACTGCTATTTTCTTTATGTTGCTCGAAGGTGCTGCATCTAGGCGTTGAAAAGGTAAAAAGGCTACTCTTGGCTATCCTGCAATGGAGACGCAGATGTTTAAGCCTCTTATTGTAAATTAATTATTAATGTTTAAATGAATTTTTAAAGCTTCTGAGCAGCGGGTTTGACCCCAAACATATTGGGGTCCCACATCGCTGATATGTTTTACCCAAATTTGTGGTGGACGTCATCAGCTCTCAACCTAAAACTCAACAAATGAGAATTTATACTAGTAAAAGATGCATGATCATGTTATAACCAAGGATTCCACACACCAACACTTCTAAATTAGGCGGGTGGAAGAGGTAAGTTCGGAAAAAGGTTGGAAAAGAAGGTCAAGGAAAGGGGGAGGGGGGGGGGGGATAGAAGGAAATCTGGAATAGGGAGGGTGAACTCCCGTTTCGCCAAATCCCACTTCGCTAAAAAAACAAGGCAGATTAAAAGCTTTTGCCTAAAGGGCAAAACCCATTTCGCCAAATCCTGTTACGCCAAAACCAATTTGACAAAATTTTACGTACACGGGAGAAGGGTTTTTTGTTAATGTGGCTAGAGCAACACAACTTTTTCATATTTTAACGGATTTTGACAAACAAGTGCATCATTTGAAGCGTCTTGTTGAGAGCTTTGCAATGCTGTTGACCACTTGTTGATAGCACAAACCGTTCTTGACAAATATTCGAAAAAGTGTAGAAAATTGGAATTTTTTCCACATTTCTTGCAAAAACTTTTACAAAATTTAACAGAATTTGACAAACAAGTTCATCATTTGAAGTGTATGTTTGAGAGCTTTACAATGCTGTTGACCGCTTGATGATAGCACAAACCGTTCTTGAGAAACATTCGAAAAAGTGTACACATTTTGGAATTTTTCCATTCTTTTTGCAATAATATTTACAAAATTTAACGGATTTTGAGGAAAAAAGTACACCATTCGAAGAGTATTTGTGAGAGCTTAGCAACGCTCTTTACCGTATCTCAATAGCACAATCCGTTGTCGAGAAATCTTCGAAAAAGTCGGAAAAACTTTTATCAGGATGTTTTTTTCCTGTTTTTTTCACAGATTTGAGATTTTCTAAAAGGATGTGATTGTCCGATTCACATAAAAAAAAAACATTGGGAACACAGCCATTTAATAGCCACCTGTCAAATTTCAAATATAACACCTTAATTATACTTAATGGGGCTTTAAAAGGCAAACATTTAACAGAGACAAGCAGTGGTAGAATAAGACCAATTTTGATTCAATTTGCGTTTTTTTGAAAAACATACAGAAAAACGTGTACTTAAAGGGATATACCTCCCAGCGCCATTTTTCTCGATCCTCTACATCAAGTACGGCCCCAAAGGTCTATTTAGTTACCGTTAGTCTTTCCATTGCTAAAAATCCGCTTTAAAATTTGGCGTCTAGGAGATTTTCTGTTGAATATTGGGGAACTTTACGTTCTTCCAGAACGTATATGATGCTTTGCGCGCCTACTATGACCTTGAAGTTTTATCTGTGTGTGCGCAATACTAATTTTAATCATTTGCTAGTAATTACTATGAGATCAAAAATCTAAAAGACTAATGCAGTAAAAATTAAAATTAATTATTCCAATAGATCGCCGAAGCATAATTATAAGGCCCTAGTCTAGTAAATTATAAATTGTGATTATAAAATACAAGAATCATTCCGGTTTTTGACGACACAATCAATGGGTTCACGCTGGCTGGAGTATTAGGCACAATGCCAACGGAGACAGTAGCTACGTTCTTCGCTGCGAGGAACGAAGCTACTGTCTCAGTTAACCTTGGCTATGGTAAATGCGCGGATGCGATCGACGCGTGGTTGTTATAAGGCAGGCCGGATGTTGCTTTAAATATTGTTTAGAATGCTTGGTCATCACTAGGTTAATGCCAAGATTCTCTTTTAAGAATAGGTAGTTACGCACACGATGTATAACTTAACATGTTATTATAACATGAATTCCCGTTATGCAGAATCCCGTTTCGCAGAAACAAAATATTCTTCAAAAATTTAACATTGTAGAAATTGAAAATGCATGCTTAAAGTGGCACTATCACCGATTGAAAGCAGACGAAATATGACATCATCTAGCGCTATGCAGTATCATCTAGCACTTGCTAGCACCAAGCGAAGGAGTGCATAACGGCATTTCTTTTAATGACAGAAACAAGCCACGACATTCTTAATTATTGAGTGAAAATTTGGTTCGTCTTCGTGCACCTGGCAGCAAGCTACAAAGGTTAACAATATCGTTGCCGCTAGATGTCGCCACGGTATTTTCGTTCGCATTTCAATCGGTGATAGTGCCACTTTAAGTGGAAGGAATTTGTAATTAGTTGGGGTTTCTGATGTGTTTTTAGTCGCGAACGAGGCACATAATTTGAAAACAAATTATTTTGCAAACCGGGTGTTTAAGAAAAAATATTGCGAAAATAATTTTGCGAAAATTAGTGTGTTACGTAACAGTTCATCGTACTCTCCCCCCCCCCATCGTAAACGAATGGTAACACATTTGCTGAACCCGTCTTCCATCCCCCTCCAGGCGTTACGTAATTTGTGAACGCTCCCAGACTAGTTGCTAGTAATTTTATGATTGTTTAGCGTTTTTTAAAAGGACATAAGTCCGTCCGGTATATCGTGCGACCCGATGAGATTGCAGTTGGCAACATTTACACAGGTTAGAGTTAATGTCGCCAAATCACCTCGCACGCAAGAAAAAACAAGAAAGTGAATGTGTTGGCAACATTCACATACGTTTGAACTAATGTCGCAAAACTGAGTCATACAGGAAAGCCAACAGGGATTTATGTTCATTTAAACGTATTACAGCTTAAAAATTTGCCTCTTTAGCCGTATTTTTTTTCGGCGGCCGAAAATATACGCCGGCTGCTCGGCTAACTCATAAAAATGCGGCGTGGCGGCTAACAGCGGCCGAGGGGTATAGCCGTACTGCAAGGACGCTTTCCTGCACAACATACGGGATAGCTTGGTAGCCACCCTTTGCGCGAGGGTAAAAGAAAGCAAACATCATTCAATGGTAGGTCTCCGAGAAAATTTCGATTTTAGAAAATATAGTTTACCAAGATGCTGCGACTAAACCAGGGCTAAAACGGAGGTGGGGGGGGGGGGGTACTCCCCAACCAAGAGGCTGAGTTGGTAAAATATACTTTAGTCGGTAAAACAACGGGAGAGGTAACGAAGGTGAAACTAGAATTAGAGTAAAAAACAAAAAAAAAAATCTTAACGTTTTCCGTAATAAATGGGGTTCCACTGGCAAATTTCACTCCCTTTCTCCCTCTACCCAATATTTTGTCTTCGACCCACCCTGGACGAAAGTGCCACTGTGAAACGTAGAAGGCTAGCCGCCCGCTGGAACAACTACCGCGTGGAATCTGATGAGTTTCCTTTTTTTAGTTTTATAATAATAATAAATCAGGTTTTAAAGGGATATACCTCCCAGCGCCATTTTTATCGATCCTCCACATCAAGTACGGCCCCAAAGGGCTATTTACTTACCGTTAGTCTTTCACCCCCTTGCTAAAAATCCGTTTTAAAATGTGGCGTCTAGGAGATTTTCTGTTGAATATTGAGGAACTTATATGAACGTATATGATCCTTTGCGCCCCTACAATGACCTTGGAAGTTTTATCTGTTCGTGCGCAGTACTAATTTTAATCGTTTGCTAATAATTACTATGAGATCAAAAGTCTAAAAGACTAATTCAGTAAAAATTAAAATTAATTATTCCAATAGATCGCCGAAGCAAAATTATAAGATATTAGCAGAGAAAATTATAAATTGTGATGTTAAAATGCGAGAATCATTCTGGTTTGTGACGACACAATCTTTAACTTGATTCTGTTTCGTGTACTATTCCCAAAGCTAACCTAGACAGCAGCTATCTCCCCCCCCCCCCCCCCACCCAACCTTGGCGCTGTAAATGCGTGGATGGCGATCTGCGCGTAGCTGTTATTAGGCACGCGTAATGTTATAAGGAAGGCCGGTTGTCCCTTTAAAACCACTCTTTTGTGGTCAGGATTTCAAAAGGGTACGTGCCACTTATACTGTTTCTTAGCTTTACGTGTGAAATTCAGGTCGTTTCAGGAACTTCCGAAGGCAAACCTCTTTTAATAGGGTTTTAAAGAGTTGAGGGCAATGCGTGGAAATTTAAAGGGGTCTCCCGGGGTCGACTTGCATGCTGTGAATTCGAAAAAAAGGCAAGTCGATTGACAAGAAGCCATGAACAATCTGGGAGGTTAAAAACGTCAGTTTGCAATGCGCGAATTTCAAGTGATGTTAAAAGGACATTCCTCCCACCGCCATTTTTCTCGATCCACCACATCAAGTACGGCCCCAAAAGTCTATTTACTTGCCGATATTCAATCCCTTGCTAAAAATCCGTTTTTAAATGTGGCGTCTAGATTTTCTGTTGAATACTGGGAACTTCTTCGATTATATGATCCTTTGCACGTTTACAGTGACCTTGACGTTTCATCTGTGTGTCTACATGTACTAGTTTTTAATTGTTTGCTAAAAATTACCATGAGATCAAAAATCTAGAAGACTAATACGGTAAAAATTAAAATTATTTATGCCTATAGATCGTCGAAGAAAAATTATAAGATACTAACCTAAAAAATTATAAAGTGTGATTTTAAAATACAAAAAATCATTCCGGGTTGTTACGCCACAGTTAACAAGTTCATGCTAGTTCGTCTATTAGGCGCATGGCCAACTGAGAAAGGAACACCCGCGGACGGCGATCTGCGCGTGGCTGTTATAAGGCAGGCGGAATGTTACAAGGCAGGCGGGATGCACCTTTAAGCCTGTTCTGGCAAGCCACACTTCATAATTATGATACATTTCGGTAACCAGGCAGGCTCTTTGTAAATTTGCATTGGACTTTTTCTACCTTGGCCTTACCTCAGGTTTGAGCTTTTTTGTGGATTTTCGTGATTTTTGATATAGATTTTTCGTTTGAATTCATGCCGTTACTAGTACCAGAAACGTCGTAAAGGAGAGCCCGTAGTGCTCGGCGAAGTGTCCATGATAATATTACCGCATGTTTCATAGTGACGGCGCTAGGGGTGGGCCAGGGTGGGCCATGACCCCACTAAATATTTCACGGCCCCCCGCCGGTCCCCCTGACCCCAAATCTCAGGTCACTACCAGAAAACACAACTTTAAAAATTGCAGGCTAAACTTGACATCAAATGAATAAACTGAGCATTCATTTTTTAAATTTATTTAAATTTATTTATTTATCTATTTTTGTAGCACTTTACAATAATTCATTTTGTGTGGTTATGGGGCGCATTTTCCAAAAATTTGGACTGCATTGAAGTTTGCGTTACGTTTAAGTTGAATTAAACGGAATAAAAGAACCTAATGCGGCTGCCTTGACAAAAAAAAAAAAAATCCGTGGCACACTCTTTCTAGATGTGCCCTCTGCCGAACATCCCACAGATTAAAAAGAGGCGATTCTTTAATCTGTGGGATCTCCAAACAATTCAGTCCTGACGCGTCACTGGTCGTCAAGTAACAGCAAGCGCAAAGCATCATGGGGATCAAAACTATTTAGCGTCACTAAATGAAATTGATCACGATAAGAATACAAAATGAATCACTTCAAAACTATTACATGTCAGGTTAGAACATTAAAATAATTTTAAGATAGATCAGAACTGTGTGATCGAGTTTTACTTTTTTTAACTTCAACATAGAATTTTAAAACGGGTAGTAGTTACGAGTGGCGCTAAGTATAACACATGGTTTTGGGTTTGGAGACGCGTTCTGAGCGGACGCTGAGGTTAAAGGGCTGAAGCAATTTCCTTGGTTCCCATTTCTTGTCACGAGCTGAACAAGGTTTGAATTTTTATTTTACTTTCCTTTTACTTTATTTACATTACACTAGTGCCGTGCAAGTAAATAACAATCAATAACAAATAGTAACAAAAAAGTTACTGTAAATAGGTAACAATAATGGGCAACAGTTAAATAGTCATCGTTAGGGATACATAGTTGTTTTTGTTTTTTCACTTCCTTGTTTCATCCCTTTGATTTAAGAGTTAATAAAATATAAATGGTGTACGAGATATCTCAAGGTAAATATATATTATGGTATACCAAATACATGGTTATAGCATGGATTTTGCAACAATGGGCTGGTATAAGTGATTTAATGCACACTTTTGGTGAAGCGACGTACGAGGAGCTGTGGAATCGTCCGAGGGGGGGGGGGGCAAATTCCCGAGGATGTTGCACAGTTCCGAGGACGTCGCTTCACCAAAACAGCCAAAGTCTCATTGGACAGCCAAAGTTCGGACAATGACAACGCGTATACTGACGTGCGTGCCTAGACACATACTAGTGTAGCACGATGAATCTAAACAACGTTGCCGCCAAAGAAACTGTATTCACGTCCAATTCACGAAAAATAAACCAACTCTAAAAAAACAAAGCAAAATAAACAAAGTCAAAAACTGGTGAAGACGCCACCAAGTGAGAGTGGTTCGGCACTTCAAAGGAGTGATATCAACACACCAAAACTAACTAAATACAACAAATTACAACAAAATTAAAACCAAACCAAAAACCTATAAAGAGGTGACCAAGTTGAGAATGGTTCGGCCTATAGGCAAAAGGTAGTATCAAATTGTGGAAAACCAATTTCTTGTTGACGTGCCACTTTATTACACATCTGCACGATAGTGGAGTTGAGTCTAATACACAATTTAAAAAAAAAGGACTGATATCATATCAAAAACCAAAACTGGTAAAAGGGGCCGCCAAGTTCCGAATGGTTCGGCTCTTCAAAGGAGTGATATCAACACACCAAAACATTCGCCAACATAATCGCACCGAATAATACTTTGGACGTTAAATGAAAACTTGAACATTGCTACCAAAAGTAGCAATGTTCTAGCTTTCATTTAACCTTCGA